>BCLH01000209.1:153061-169072 GCA_001602315.1 Zoysia pacifica
AAAAGAATGGTAAAAAATTCAAGACATATTTTTCTAATATGTGTTATGATGTGCTTTATTATCTCATAAAGTATCACTTTAAAATTATGCTTGTGTAAGGATAATTAAAAAAGACAAATTGCACGAGGGGGTAAATTGACCCAAAATCATGTTTTGGCGGGGTAAAATAAACCAAATCATAGTTTAGAGGGTTATTTGGACTTTGACTATATTTGAGGGGAGTAAATTGGACTTTATCCTTGAAAGTATAGCAATAGAGTATGAAATCACAAGTCAACATACCTCTGAACTATGCTCAACTATATTGGACTCAAGCAGGCTAAAGTATATCTTCCAGAATATATCTTCATCCATGTAAGAAGGACAGAGCCTAGTCCGTAGAGATGCTAGCTCTGGGACTAATTTTTCAATTGATCCCATGTAATCTCTTTGAATATCAGAGATTACATAATCTGCAAACAGAATAAACATAACATTATGCCACTACTCGCTACAACACAATGGAATTTCCAACTCTTGGAAGAAATCATTAACACCACATGGAACAGAACTACGAAACAAAAACATGACTCTGATATCTACAACGAACACATGAACAGTAGTAGTATTTTAGACAGACTCCCACCACTCAAGCATGGTAGTATAACATTAGTAAAACATGAGAATTTATCCTTGTTCGAGCTAATTATAAGCAACTTACAATTCTTAAGAATAATCTAAGCAAGAAGAAATAGCTGAACCAACAAAAACAAGGGGAATAAAATGAAGCTAGCGCCTCCATCTCATGGCAGACACTTGCCTTTAAACCTCGTTTAGTCCCATATGAATTACTAATTTTAGGCTTTTGGTTACTATCCCTCAATTCCACTAAATTCAGCTGGTGACCTAAAAAAACTTCTCGAATCAGGGACCTTTCCATTTATATCCGCAAGGCCTAACACTACTAAAACACTATAAAAAAGATACCACCATATCGTACCATACTAAATGAGGAATTTGTGGAAACGGACGACGCTATCTGCAGATGTGGCAGCAATCGAGTAGGGATTGAGAAGGGATCAATTACTCTCATCGAGGGCGAGCACGGGGAAGTCAATCCACGCCTCGGGCCGCGCAGCAAGGGCACGCGCTGCTCCCAGAACATCGTCCGCTACCTTCGCCGCAGCATCGGAAGCAGGCGGCGGGGACGCCTTGGCGGGGCGGTCGGGCGCGGGAGGCGCGGCGGCGGCGGCGCGGACGAAGCCTCCGCGAAGGGAGCCGCCGATCTCGGCGAGGTCGCAGAGGATGCCCGCGAGGAGGGACGGGGACGGCGGCGCAGGCGAGGGGGACCGGCGGGTGGCGCGGCGGCGGCGGGTGGGGGTGGTCGGCGGGGACTCGGTGTGCGCGGGGTTGAGCAGCGGGTGGAGGAAGCAGGCGATGTCGAGGAGGTGGCGCCCCAGCTCCGACAGGTCGTCGCGGACGCCGCGCAGCCCGCGCGCCATCCTCTTTTCCCTCGACGGCGGCCGCAAGCTTTCGCGGGGTTGCTTGCGGGCCGCCCTCCGTGGGGGCGGGCGGGGTTGCTTGCCTGCTCGCTTTCGCTACGCGATGTGGTGGGGGAAGGGCCGGAAGGCAATGATTGGGACGTGCACGCACTGAGCGAGCGAGCGAGAGGCTTCCGGCTCGCTCCCAGCCCGTCTCGTGCGTGCGCCCGGCGGCCGAGCGAATGGGAGCTAGCTTTGTCAGCTGGTGGCGCCGCCGGCGCGCAGCGCGGATGGGACACACCGCTGCGAGGCAGAGCCAAAGAGGCGGGTGCGCTGCTGACGAGGAGGCGTTGGAGGGCTGGGAAACGGACACGCGGCTGCGGCCTTTTTACGGTGGTCTGACATCGACGCGCCGCTGACGCGACCGCTCATTGTGAGCGGGCGCGTCGAGCTGCGTTGCGGCGCGGCGAGACTCGCGCCGGCGCCGGTGATCGTGGGACGAAGACGTGCACAGCTCCGGCGCCGGCGCCGACCGCGCAACGTACGTGATCACCTCGTCGCGTCACGACTCCGGGAAGCGCCGGAGAAGCGAATGGCAAGCGGAAGAGATACGCACATTTGAGTAACCGCAACCTGCAAGCATCATCAGAGGTTCAGACTCTAATGTTTGACAACGAATTAATAATTTTAAGATGTCTGTCAACTGATTAAGCACTTCCATTGCAAAAAGGTCACTACGAAACGAGCGAGGATAGTCTGCCGTGCTGCCTCCTCACTGCCGGGTGAACCTGAAGGCTAGAGGTTTGGGTCTGGTTTGATACGCGGAAATTTTTTTTATTTTATAATTTTTTTAAATTAAACTGATTTTTATAAATTTTTTGTAAAATTTATATATAATTTCTGCGTTGCAAAAGAGGTCTTGGCTTATGTGCTACGGAGTAGTAAAAAAGAATGCCACATTATTCAACCGTATCCAATGTCCAAGAATAATCCAACAATACTACAAATCTAGAGGCTTACGTGTCGCGCCTTGTTGCAACATGAACGACGACTCTCTCAACTGCAAATGAAAAACTATTTATTTAAAAAAAAACTCCAATCACTTTCACCTCCTACCGGAAGATCATGATCAGTGATCACCACTGACCTGCTCCTGCTTCACTGCTGCTACACAACCCAACCTTCGACGCTACATGACCGTTACCAGTTCGATTGATCTCAACTCTTCAGTGTGTCACAACGGCGGCGACCGACAAAATGAGGACAAAAAGAATGGTGTAGCACTACGTGACCAAGAAACGCCGCCGGACAAGGACTAGATCAGGCCCGTTATGGTATCTGAGAACCATTAAATCTGACATGTCAATTGTTTTGATCACTACGATCCAAATTCACTAATTGTTTTTTGAGGAGCTTATTTGTCATAAGCCAGTTAACGCACCTGACTACAGAAGATGCTAACTTTTTCTTTTCTGTCAGATCTGACGTGAAGAGGCACAGCAGCAGCACGGTACAGGTGAGCACCCGAGTGCGAACGGTTTGTTGAATTAAAAATTAAAATAATTTGATTTTAACCAAATTTAGAAATATTTATATTTTAAAATAGAGATAATAAGTTGATTTCAAGCACTTTAAGAAAGAGAAAATTATTGGATATTTTGGAAAAAAAAAGAAAATTATTGTAAAATCATTGGAATTACACACTTTTACCTGTTTTTAAATAAATGTATGATATTTTTTTATCTAAAATTGTACCCCCTCTATTATTTAATTGATGTCGCTGTTGATTGTTAAATTTAGCTTTAACTATTTGTTTTATTAAAAACAATTTGAAAAATTTATATATTTTGATATAATTTGATTTATCATTAGAGTTATTTGAATCACAACTTAAAAATTTACATATTCGAACAAAATTTTTAAATAAAACAAATGATCAAAGTTGATTAAAAGTCAACATCGACACCAATTTAAAAATAAATGAGTATAATATTTTCGGCATCCACAAGGCTACCTAATGTAACTTTTCACGATATCTTATGTGATGTGGAATAGATTTTTATTGCGACTGAAAAATACCATAGCTTCTTATATTAGCGGTTAAAAGTTAAAATAATTGAAGGGGAGAGATAAAATCCTCACAAATATAAAAGAAGAGGAGGGATGAAAAAAAAAATTGAAGTTGAACATGTCTCCTTCGGCTCATAAAGCCCACACGGCCCATTATCGCCGCTGACGTATTACCCAACGCAACCCTAGTTTAGCAGCCTGGCGCACGATCCAGAAGCCACCGACCCATTCCCTCCAATCTCCATTGGCGTGCGCGAGGCGATCGGAGCATCCATCCCGGGGAGGAGGAAGGGGACGCGAGGGAAGCAAGGATGGGAAAGACGCCGGTGCGGATGAAGGCCGTTGTGTACGCGCTGTCGCCGTTCCAGCAGAAAGTGATGCCGGGGCTGTGGAAGGACATCACCACCAAGATCCACCACAAGGTCTCCGAGAACTGGATTTCCGCGACGCTCCTCCTCACCCCCGTCATCGGCACCTACCAGTAAGCGACCAACCGATCTGTCCTCCCCTCCACGCCGCTTGCTGGGCCGGCGGTACTGCCGTGTCGCCCAGATCTGGTTTGATCTAGCCTTCTTAGGGCTTGGTAGATTCCGTGTGTAAAGCTGTGTGGCACTAAGCTGGTTCATCTGTTTTGGTCCGATTGTTGAAGCTAGGACGTGAATTTGTTGTCGTTTTGGTCATCGGCTGTGGAGTTCTTCGATGATATTGTTGAATTGCATTGATAGGATGAAGGGAGTTTGGCATGGTTGTAAATTGATGAACCTAAGGGCCCTTTTAGTAGAGCTTGCAGCTCTTGATTCTCTGGATTCACTACTGATTCGCTTGTGAATTGATTTTGTGGCTGAAAATGATTCTTTTTGATTCTCTAGGATAAACTTTTAGAATGAAGACAGAGAAGTAAATTACTTCTGAGAAGCTATTTTTTTCCGCTCGCAGCCTCTTAGTTCATTTCAGAGAATCACTTCACAGAATAGACAAGAATCACTTCTCGTGAAAAATAGCGTTTGGCAGAGCTTTCCAGACTCTGACTGAGAATCAGAAGTTGTGAGCTCTGTCAAAGGGGCCCTAATTTTAAAAACTTCTTCATTTGGTTGAACTAAATAGGTTCGGAGGTGAACCTTGGGGTCACCAAATTTCACCCCTAGAGGTTAGTCGTATTGACCTGATTAGAAACCATCAAACCACAACGATTTGGTCCAGAGTATGCTGTCCTTGTATAACTACCCTTGGCAGCAAGACTTGAATTGAATTTCAATACAAATTTAGACCAATTTAATTGATTATATCAGTATGGATTGTCACAGCATTGATGCAATGTATATGATAGTTTTATGTTTACCCTGCTGTCTTTTGATCTTGTGATCTATTTTATGGCTTTTGGTCAGTCCTGATACGAGGTGAGTACATTTAGATGGGCAGATATGGCTTGTCCTCTAATGGGTTATGCGATTGATGTAGTTTGGGTCCTATCGAATAATATTGCTAATCTGAATGACACTGCTACAGTTGATGTTGAAGAAATAGCACATAATTTTATTGAATATTATTGCTAATCTAATTAGAGTTCAGGATTGTTTTGGTCCGATTTTGTTGAAGCTAGGACATGAATTTGTTGTCGTTTTGGTCAGCGGCCGTGGAGTTCTTCGATGATCTTGTTGAATAGGATGAAGGGAGGTTAGTAGGGGGTGCAAATTGGTGAACCTAAATTTAAAACCTTTTTCATTTGGTTGAACTAAATAGGTTCGGAGGTGAACCTTAGGGTCACTCAAATTTCACCCCTAGAGGGACCTGATTAGAAAGAGAATTTTCAGTTCTTACCACCAAATACTTTAACCTTTCAATCATTACTACTCAATCTGTATGCTTTTCATTTGGAGCCACTAAATACGTTTTTCACTTCAAAACATACCATTTCTTCAAATTTTTAATTATTTTTACTGTTATACATTGTGTTAAATAGACATAACATTTTTTTTTCGAAATCAGACATAACATGTTTATTGAATATATCATCGCTAATTCATGTATAGGTCAGGATTGTTTGATTACTGACTGGTTATGGCAGGGGTCGTGGATAGTCTCTGTAGCCCTGAACTGTAAAATTCACAAAGCTGGTTGTTTGTTGTGATCAAGTTAGCATGCCATAAAGTATGAGTGGACTATGTATTATTGACATTTACAGTTTCTGAATAAGACACTGTGAAGTGCACTTTGTTCATTTTGATTTCCTGTTTCTCCCTAACCATCTTCACAGTTTAAACACCTGAACTTTCATGTTTGCTTAATGGGAGGGTTGTACATTTCAAATGCTTTGACATGCTTGATGCCTAATTTGCTTTGATCTTCCTATGCAGGTACGCGATGTACTACAAGGAGCAAGAAAAATTGCACCACAGATTCTAGGCTGAATGTCCTCCATGCTGTTTTCTACAGCAGTTGAATTTCTCTGTTGTCTTATAATTTTCCAAGAATGATGTAATATTTTTGGGTTCAGTTCTAGGTGTGCTCGCTTTCATCCTTCAATTCATATGCATGAGTCATACAAAACTCATTCGGATTCTTGTATTGGTGGAATTTGCTGTCTCTAATTGTTAAATAAAACAAATGAACTGGCAGTTGTTAGTTTTGTCTTTGAGAATTGGGCCTGATCATGACATTTGTCTGATTTGGTTTCTGTCCTGGATTTCATGCGTTGATGAAGGCACAACTAGGGGTGAAAGTAGTGGCTTCATTTCTGTATCTTTTTAGTTTTATCAAATGATCATATTTTTTTTTTAGAAAATTAGTTCATTTTGTTGAACTAAAAAGGTTCAAAAGTGAACTTAGGGTCATCAATTTTCATCCCTATGTACGACCACTGGTGTGCCATTTTATCATGTACTGTCTGGGGTCCTGCTGTGAAATTGTTGCACTGATATCATGTTATTAAGTTGGTACTCTCTCCGTTCTCACTATAAACGTCAATTTGGTCATTTATTTTATTTAAAAAATAATTATGATAAATTTTAAATATTTTGTTATAATTTGTTTTATCATCAAAGTTATTTTAATTATAACTTATAATTTTTTAAATTTAAATTAATTTTTTAAATAAGATGAATGATCAAATTTAATGTTTAAAGTCAATGAGTAACATTAACAATGGAGTAACAATGGAGGGAGTATTGGATTTGCGCCATCTGTATATCCGAGATCATGGATCACCTGTAACTTAGAGCCTCTTTTGACAGAGCTTTTGACTATTGGATCTATTTTTGATTCTTCTCTAAGCGATTCGGTATTGGATCTATTTTTGATTTTTCTCTAAGTGATTCAGTGATTGAAAGTGATTCTCTTTATTTTTTAATACAAACTATTAGAATCAAAATAAAGAATTATTTCACAGAATTAGTTTTCAATCTTTTAGTTTATTTTAAAGAATTATTTCACAGAATCAAATAAAAATTATTTTTTTAAAAAATAGTTTTTTTTGAAAAATAGTGTTTGATAGAGCTTTAATTTAATTTTATTTGAGAATCAAAAACTGACAGCTTTGTTAAAAGGGCTCTTAAGTGCAACCTGAAGAAAATTTGTGTACAGGTTCTCAACATATAAATATTCTAGACTTTGTGGGTGGGAATTCTCCACCCAGCAGTCATCATTCTCTATAAACGCAGACGATAGTTAGACGGCAAATGTAGGAATTTTGGGCATAGGAAATTGATCGTGATATTTTTCTTCGCAGGCAATTTTCTTTCCAGCCTAGTCCAAGTTCAGATGGGCCGGAAGGCCCAAAATCTCTTCGTTGATGAGATCCCTGCGGCTGATCTCTACCGTCCTGTGAAGGTGAACAAACAGCCGTCGGATCAGAAGCCGTACCTTGATTTAACTACCGGATTAAAAAGGCATCCTCTTGCACACCCGCGAGCCCTGCCTAGGGTTTCTGCGCTCTCCGCCGCCGCCGCTTCCGCCCCCGTCGCACGCAGCAGAAGCAGCAGCGCGTCGTTCCCTCGATCCCGGCCATGGCGGAGGTGGTAGAGCAGCCGCAACAGGAAGTCAAGCTCTTCAACCGCTGGACCTTCGAAGATGTTCAGGTGCGCGAACCGATCTCTTTTCTGCTTCGACTCTTTCGGCTGCTGCTACGAGCGCATTTGACGATGGAGTGGAACCACTTGGGGATTTGCAGGTGAACGACATCTCGCTGAACGACTACCTGGCCGTGTCGGCGACGAAGCATGCGACGTACCTGCCGCACACGGCCGGGCGGTACTCGAAGAAGCGCTTCCGCAAGGCGCAGTGCCCCATCGTGGAGCGCCTCACCAACTCGCTCATGATGCACGGCCGCAACAACGGGAAGAAAGTCATGGCCGTCCGCATCATCAAGCACACCATGGAGATTATTCACCTGCTCACCGACGCCAACCCCATTCAGATCATCGTTGATGCCATCATCAACAGGTTTGCTCTCCTGCTTCTCTTTACTAGCTGCGTCAACCCTATGGTAAGATTGTTGGTGTCTGTTGGATCTAATAAAGTAATGCATAACATGGTTATGTTTTTCCTAGATGTTTTTGTAGCTCCACCTGAATTGATTCATCCTGATGTCAGAATTGGCTGAAGTGCTATAAAGCTCTGTCCAGTTGAATCGATAAGTTTCTTGCTAGACTGCTATGCATTTAAAACTATGCATGATTACTTGCTATTAGAATGCAATATAGGTGCGTTTGAGATTGAGGTGCAGTAGATTTTGTTCCACCTCAAATAACGATTCATTGTCACTGTTGATAATGTTTGTTTCATATTTACCTGCACTTGTTAACTAACACAGTAACACTGCTTGAATTATATTTCTAATGTATCAAACTTTTTCTGTGTACTGCCACATGTAATTCTCATTATTTCGTTGCCTCGAGCCTGTATTAGTTTTCACTTGGTAGGATTATGTTTGTTAGGCACAACTTCTGTAGCAGTTAAGTTGTGCGGATTGTCATTCAATTTTGTACTCCCTCCGGTTTTAAATTTTTGACACCGTTGACTTTTAACATCAACTTTGACTATTCATCTTATTCAAAAAATTTGTTCAAATGAAAAAAATGTTATTATTTGATTTATCATTATTGAAATTTAAATCACAACTAATAATTTTACACATTGGAACAAATTTTTTGAATAAGACAAATAGTCAAAGTTGATGTTAAAAATCAACGGTGCAATAATTTAAAACCGGAGGGAGTAATTGGGAATTGGTATGCTACCTCTTGCAGTGGTCCGCGTGAGGACGCCACCCGTATTGGTTCTGCTGGTGTTGTGAGGAGGCAGGCTGTTGATATCTCGCCCTTGAGAAGGGTGAACCAGGCCATTTATCTCCTGACAACTGGTGCCAGGGAGAGTGCATTCAGGAATATCAAGACTATTGCTGAGTGCCTTGCAGATGAGTTGATCAATGCTGCCAAGGGCTCATCCAACAGGTACCGATACTTGATGTTGCTGCTTGTTATCTCGAGTGCTGTAACCCTGTGAAAATTGGTGTCTCATCTATTTAAATTCTTTATTGCAGCTATGCCATCAAGAAGAAGGACGAGATTGAGCGTGTTGCCAAGGCCAACCGTTGAGGGGAGCTTGCTCATGGAATGTTGTCGGCAGGACTTGTCTCTGTTTTACATAATGTTTAGACATTGAGACCTAGATTTGTTTTTCCTTTGAATGAACAATGAGAATTACCGAGAGTCGAGTCTTGTGTTTGGAGCAGAAATCACTGGTCCCTACTTTATTGAACACATTCACGTTCCTATATATCGGAATTCCTTGGCAGTATATTTTCAAAAATCCCTATATTTTTTTGAGATGCAATTCTTTGGTAGTATATCTGTGTAGTTATATGTGATATCTATCGGTGAATATGATTGTTGGAGTTCTGAATTCCAGCAAAATTGTAAAGACACGATTCCTCAGATCACACTTCCTACATTTTAATCTTTTAGTGGCCACTGGTTCTCATTTTAGGGTTTACTATTAGGCTTAGATTTCCAGTTTGTATTTGAAACTAGTTGATGTCCTGGTGACCATTATCTGATTACTGCAGCAGCAGCAAGATTTCTGAACTTAGTTCATTGTGACTTTGCTTTTCTGTAGCAGCAATTTTTCACATTGGATTGGTGTGGGAAATTATCCAGATCAATTTCATCGGATCGTCGTTAAGAAGTTGAGCGGGAACTGAGGACGGCGACGGGGAGCTTAGGCACGCGTGGAGGCGATTTCGCGCAGCGGGTGGGCTGGGCTACTGCAAAGCCTGGGCGGGCGCCTACGACTTTAATGGGCCTGTCTCTGACTCAGCACCTTTTATTCAGTCAAAGTACGGCCTTTACGGCCCACATCTGGTCGGTGGAAAGTTTTCCTTCAAAATCGTCGCCATTAACGGCAGGAAAAACAGAGCTGCCAGGAGGCGGAGGAAAAGAGAGCCCAGCGCGTGAGACCTCTCCCGCCGCCAGGGAGGCGCTTGCCAGCGCCATGCGGCGCGAGCACCGGCGCTCCAAGCAGGCGTCCACGTCCTCCTCCGCCGGCATCCCCTCGGGCAGGGTTCCGCTCGTCATGACCTTCCTCCCCTGCCTCGCCTGGCTGTACGTCGCCGGCCTGTACGTCCCCCCGCTCCGATCCGAACAGCACGTCGCCCTTTCCCCTGGGTTGCTCTGATCTCTCTCTTGGTTCCGTCAACGCGCAGACCCGGGCGATCCTGTCCGGTCTCCTCGAGAGGAACTCCGGCAACGTGCGGATCTCTCCTCCCCTTCTCTTTCCCTCCTGCACAGCATTTCTGATGGTTGGTTGCTCTCTAACGGTCGCGCCTTATTGCAGCTACCCAAGGTTCTGTCGGTGGAGGACAAGCTGCGGAGTCTCGGGGTGCAAATGAGCTGTCCATTTGGGAGAATTTCGGGTGTAGCTATGTGCCTTACTGTTTGTGGATTGGTGGCTTGATACTTGTGGGGAACCGTGTTGTGATATTTTCTTTGGGTCTAGATCCGAGAGTTTCTGTGTCAGTAATAAATCTGTGGTTCGAAGGTGGTTAATATTTTCGGATTCGATCGTCGGAGTCGAGGAAGACGATTCGATCATCTACTCTTTGTCGGTGCTGTTCTCTGCGCTAGGATAGCGTCGATCGGTGAAGAGGGCAGTGACGTAGAAGTCACAGCAACGTCGTAGATCTCCCGGTGATGGCAGTCATGGTGGTGGTGACGACGGTGGTGCTTCTCGTCGGTACAGCGCCTCCTCACAGATCGAGTTTAAGAATGTCGGTAGGGTGCAGCGGTACGGATGAACTTAGGTCATGAGTTTTGATCGGTCCTCATCTCTATTTATTGTGGCGCTGGCGACAGAGGTCTACCAACTATAATAGGCTGGGCGTCTTTGATCAAGGCGCGATTAGATCAAGGGTCCATTAAGACCGTTGAGCTAAAATGGGGCCCATTAAGGCCATTGGGCTAAAATAGAGGGAGATCAATTTCTAACATTCTTCTCTTTGTTCTCACTTTATACTTTTATCTTTATTACTTTTTAACTTCACTCATTTCATTACAGATTAATGCATAAAACTGTCTCATCGTCGCGATCAATCGTCGATAGACTTAATAGTTACAATGCATTTTCTTGTTCTAAAATAGTTACTATACATTTTGGGCTATCTTTTAGTTTAGAAATCACAGGCTTTCTCTTAAACCTATGTCGACAACATGTTCAATAAATACTTTGGATGGTAAGTCTTTCGTAAGCGGATCCGCTAGCATCTTTGCGATGCTTATATGCTCAAGACTTATGATTTGATTTCGAACTTTATTTTTCACAACATAGTATTTTATGTCAATGTGTTTGGCAGCACCACTTGACTTATTGTTGTGTACATATGTTACTGCGGGTTCGTTATCGCAGTACAACTTAAGTGGTCTATGGATGTCGTCAACCACTTTTAAACCGGGTATGAACTTATTAAGCCAGTTCACCTGCCCTGTAGCCTCATAACATGCTACAAACTCGGTATACATTATAGACGATGTAGTGACGGTTTGCTTTGAGCTTTTCCATGAAATAGCTCATCCAGCGAGAGTAAACATATATTCGAATGTAGACTTTTTATCATTTTCCGCATAATCAGAATCTGTATACTTCACTATATGGAGTGAATCTGATTTTCTGTATGTCATCATAAGGTCTTTTGTTCTTTACAAATAGCGCAAGACTTTCTTTATCAATTTTCAATGCTCTATTTCAGAATTGCTCTGGAATCTGGTAAGTAACCCGGTAACAAATGCTAAGTCAGGGCGTGTACACACCTGAGCATACTGTAAGCTTTCGATAGCTAAAGCATATAGAACCGCTTTCATTTGATCGATCTCATATTGGTTCCTGAGGCATTGAAAATCCTCATATCTGTCGCTCTTGACTATAGGTGCAGGTGATGGACTACATTTATGTATACTATATTTTTTTAATAATTTCTTTATGTATGCCTTTTGTGACAGTCTCAATACCTCTTTGTTTCTATCTCGGTGAATTTCGATTCCTAGAACGAAGAAAGCTTCATCAAGATCTTTCATATCAAAGTTAGAGGACAAAATCTTCTTTGTCTCTAGTAGTAGACTGACATCACTATTAGCTAGTAAAATATCATCCACATACAGAATTAGGAAGATAAACTTTCCATCATTAAACTTTGAATAAACACAGTTGTCCTCTATATTTTTTTTTAAATTTAAATTTCTTTATCATGCTGTCAAACTTCAAGTACTATTGTCTTGAAGCTTGCTTTAACTCATAAATCGATTTTTTTAGACGGCATCTCAGTTTTTCACTTTCTTTCATAACAAAACCTTTCGGTTGTGCCATGTAAACATTTTTCTCTAAATCCCCATTTAAGAATGTTGTCTTTACATTTATCTGATGTAACTCTAAATCATAATGAGTCACTAATGCCATTATGATTCTGAAAGAATTTTTACATGAGACTAAAGAAAATATCTCATTATAATCAATCTTTTTTTTGAGTAAAGCCTTTTGCTACGAGTCGTGCTTTATATCTTTCTATATTTCTTTAGGAATCGAGTTTTATCTTGTAGACCCATTTATAACCAACTGTTTTGCCTTCTTTAAGAATTACTTCCAAGTCTCAGACTTTATTAGTTTTTATGGACTTCATTTCTTCTTCCATGGTCTCAAATTATTTTGAAGAGTTTTCGCTTCTCATAGCTTCTTCAAATAAGGTGGGATCATCCTTTATTTGAAATTCTTCTGTCTGATAAACTTCATAGTCATTAGAAATAGCTGATCTTTTTACTCTTTAAGACCTTTTTAGGGCTTCTTCGTTCTGTACATTTTCTGTTTGAGGCTGTTCTTGCTCCCCTTCATCTGTGGCAATGGTTTTATTGGATCCTGAGAAATAGGTTCCTCATTCTTATTTATTATTGCCACAGAAGAAACAATAACAGGTGCTTACACTGCAATATCTCGCACTGTCGGTGCAGCGACAGCAGGTAGTATAAAGAATGGCTCTTGAATCATCGGAGTGGGCGCATACGCCCGCTTCTCTTCAAGGTCAATCTCTCGAGCTACTATGCTCCCTCTCATTATCTCAACCTCTAAGAAGACAGCGTGTCTCGTTTCTAAAAACTTTGTATGTTTGTCTGGACAGTAGAAACGATAACCTTTTGACTTTTCTGAGTAACCAATAAAATAGCAACTTACTGTTTTGGGATCAAGCTTTTCAATGTTTGAGTTAAATACTTTAGCCTCAGCTGGGTTCCCCCACACTCGTAAGTGGTTTAACGAGAGAACTCTACTTGTCTACAACTCATACGGTGTTTTAGCCATCGATTTACTGGGTACTCTGTTGAGAATATGAATGGCGGTTTTTAACGTCTCCATCTACAAACTCAATGGAAGTGTGGAATAGCTCATCATATTTCGCACCATGTCCATCAGGGTACGGTTGCGTTTTTCAGCTACTCTATTTTGCTAAGGTTCGCTCGGTGTAAAATACTGGGCCACTATTCTATTTTCCTATAAAAACCTTGCAAAAGGTCCAGAAACTTGTCCATACGGGGTATGCCGACCGTAGTACTGCTTCTCATGATCAGATCGGACTATCTTTATCTTTAAATCGTGTTGGTTTTCAACTTTAGCCTTAAATATTTTAAATTTATCTAAGGCTTCATTTCTTTCTTTGATTGGATAAATATATTCATATCGGGAGTAATCATCCGTAAATATTACGAACTAGTCATAACCATCTATGCTCTTCGCAGAAAAGGGACCACAAATATCCGTATGAATAATTTGTAGAACTCCTGTGCTTTTTTTTTATCTTTCTTAATTTTCTTTACATATTTTCTTTTAATGTAATCTCGACATTGTTCTAAGTCTGAGAACTCTAGTGGAGGAAGAATATCATTCTTAACTAGTCTTTCTATTCTCTCCCTCGAAATATGACCTAAATGACAGTGTCATAATTTCGACGACTCATCTAGAGTTCTTTTTCGTTTTCTATTTTTATTCATGGACGAGGATTTTTTTATCTCGCACACAACGTTATCATTATCGTATACGACATTCACATCATCACGTAGTGATAGCAAATAAAGCTCATTTTGTAAGATGACAAGACCAACACATTCTTTATTAAGCATTATTTCACACTTGCCATTTTCAAAATAACAATCATAACCATCATTATTCAAACATGAAACACTAATCAAATTCCTTTGTAGAGAGAGTACATAAAAAATATTTTTAAGTATAAGAATAAAGCCATTAGCTAGCTTTAATGAAAGATCGCCAACGGCTTCAACTTCAGCTTGGACTCCATTTGCATCTTTAATGCATTTTTCTCTTCTTTGCATAGTCCTCGTCGAATGGAATCCCTGCAATGAATTAGCAACATAAACAGTTGCTCCAGAGTCAATCCATCAAGTGGATTTGAAATATTGCACATATAGGGATTCATTTATAAAGGTAATAATATTTTTACCTTTCTTTGCCATGATCATCTTTAGATAGGAGGGACAATCCTTCTTGTAGTGTCTCGTCTTCTTGCAGTGAAGGCACTGATCTTTGTCCACTGCAAATTTATTCTGTTGAGGCTGATGGACAGAGGCTTTTCCCTTGTTCTTTGAGGAGTAGCTGTTGAAGTTCTTTCTTTTGTTATTCTTCACATAGTTGATAGAACCACCATGTGAAGGTTTAATTCGGTTCTCCTCTTGCACACACATTGCTATGCACTTTTTCAAGTCCTAAGACTCGGGTTGCATATTGTAGTTGACAATAAACGTGTCAAACTCTTTTAGCAAAAAAGTAAAAATCAGATGGATAAAGAGTGCATCCTTGAGTCTCAGATCCATTGGTTTGAGCTTTGATGCTATGTTGCTCATTCTCAGTATGTGCTCTCTAATGCCACCGTTACCACTAGAGTACCTTTCATTCACAAGTTGTTTAATGACTTGTGTGGCATATGTCTTTGAAGAGCCAGTAAACTGACTCTTTATTCTTTCAAGGTACTCTGTGACGGTGTTACACTCGGCGATTGAACCCACAATTGCAGGCTCAATCGTGTTCTTTATCATAGCCATACACTTCTTGTTGGCTGTGGTCCATTTTCTATGCTCAAGGTCATAGAACATTATTAAAGGAGCATAGTCTCTCTGTCTGGTCTGTTAAGCAGCCTCAGCCTTATTTTCTTTTCTCACTGGCTCCTCAGGCTCAGTGGGACATGCTGTGGTCAGGATCCAGTCCACCTCAACCAAGATAAATGCTAAGTCTATCTTTTTCTTCCACTCTCTATAGTTGTCACCTTTGACAGTAAAATTATATGTCTTATTTTCAACATTGGTCAAAAATATGACACACAATTTTATATTATACATTAAATCTACATCACCGTTGGGCAGAAATAGAAATAATACATAAAATGTCAATTATAAAAATTATAATGCTGTTATTATCAACATTGGTCAGAAAATAACAATATCATAATTATCTAAAATTTATTACTATTTTTCCAAAATTAAATTCTCCCGTTGGTTCGAATTTAATAATGAAAATAATTTTTGTAAAGTACGCAGCAGAAAACAAAATTTCTTTATTTTTCAAAAGTATTTACTTTATTTTTCTGTCCTGTCAAAATTATCCCGTTGGTTCAAATTTTAACAGATTTAATTAGGTAAAAAATTACCTAATTAATCAATTAAAAATGCCTCTGAAAAAGAAATAGAAAAACTTTTCTTTTTGGGCCGAAATTAAAATTCGGCCTGGCCCATTGGCCTTTTGCAATTCATGCAAGCCAACCTGGGCTTGGACCGAAAATTCAGACTCCCTCATAGGCAAAATCTGACCCATTTAGCTGTCGTGTGATCTGAACTGTTGGATCGATACCTGACGAACGCGCTCTTTTTTTTAATATAAAAAGAGTGATGTTATCTCCCAACCCTAACCCTAACCATATTCCTCTTTCCCAGCCGTTCGTTTC
>BCLH01000209.1:176023-190681 GCA_001602315.1 Zoysia pacifica
TAGTGTACCTCATACCATCATGATAGATACAAGTTAGTAGTAAAATTAGCGTGCATCTCATTTTGCATTAACCTACATTATTGCATGTGCCACATGATACCTTTAGTACTAAACTATAAAACTAAGATCCAATCAATTAGGCACTAATAGTTAGAAAGTAACCACATATCAAGGAACTAAGTAATCTCTAGTTACTGCGCAGTTACTTTAGTTATAAACTAAATAAGGGTATTCTAGAATGCATCTAATTAGATATATAAGTATAAAATAAGATTGTACGTAAAACGACACATCACACCCTCAATTAAATATGTCATATACTAGCTTGCACTTACATAAACATTTTGACACTATAGATACTTTATAGTGCAGGCATCCATATGGCCCACTATTGCAATCACATGAATATGGTTAGAATGAGCATAGTAACTAATAGCTACATGGTAATGAATATCGATAAATCGTGATTAAGCACAATATGACACATGGAACTTGCAGTGTTAGTAAGTAAACCATAACCTAAGTCCATACCCATACGAAGTCTTTAGTATAATTAACCATACATGACAGCTCTTAACTACACATGTAACTGCATAAGCATTAGAATGAAGTTAAAGGCTAAATAATTATTCCAACAATTAACTTATAGTAAATAACACTAAGGTGCACCTAGGATAATAAACATTGCATTAAGATAGCAATCACATCATGCATAATGTACCTTTGATTTCCTCGTGAAGTTTATTTGGCTCTTATTCGAGGTTTATTGGATCTTATCGATTTTTCTCGAGCTTTGTTTCTTTTACGGTAGTTTTATTAGGCGTGTTCTACCGTGTAGACAAGGCTGAGATCGAGGAAGAGCCAGATTTCAAGAGGAGCCAGCAGGACCGACACACATAGGGAGAAGCCCGAGAATCCTGACATCAAGTTCTGAAGATTAAGGATTTGCAGACAAGCTCTAACCTCTTGATCATATTAATCCTATATTTTGCTTGCGTAACCATATGACCTAAATGCTTGCATATTTATTTTAATCTATGTTAAAACATTGAGTAGTTAAATATTTAACTTGCTAATACGCATTTATATTAATGTCAGTTACCTGCTTTCATTAAATATGAATACTACCTTGTTACTCGTTGATAACACCCCTTTGTTAACTATAGGGCTTTCTTCATTAAAGTCTTTTTAATGAACATAAAGTTGTCTTGATATTAGATTACTTAGGACCTCTTATGCGATACGGTGCATCACCACACCATACACTAATCATCTTATAAAATGTGTTAAAACGAGTTTGGTGGTGTGAGTAAAATAAAATGGGGTGGGTGTTAGTGCAACTGGTGCTAAGTGATGAAAAGAGATAATGTTTTTGGTCGTGGAGCGGGCTCCTAGAGATGTGTGCTGTGTGTAGGCTTCGAACTAGTTCACCTGCCGTGGACGAGCGCCGCCCCTGTCATATAAGGACCGATTCATCGGACCTCAACATAGTGATTTCGTGCAACCACAGAACCTGTCTGAGCAGGACTCACTCCACCCCCTTGGTCGTCCACTTTGACCTCTAAGGCAGTCGGATAGTACACAAGTCGCAGGAGCATACATGAGATAATCACGGTCTGGTCTTCGATTACAGCAATAGCCTGCGCCATGGAATCGTACTGCTCACAGGTATAGCCCTTTGGTTTTCATAATTACCCATATGTGTGGGATCTCAAGGAGTAGATGTGGATGATCTAAACCCACGGTCTGGCTACGAGAATGTGCTATCGCGTCATCGGTGGCAGACAACCTCGAAGGATGACCCCTGTTAGTATCTTGAGCGGACTTTGTGGACACTTTGATGTGTGTTAAAGTGAACGTTATGCGACTCTATTGATCAAGAGGAGCATAGCCTGTAGGTATAGTGTACAACCTCTGCAGAGTGTATAATCTATCTAAAATGGTCGTTATCATGGTATTGACACACTACAGCTTGGGCTCACAATGATTAGTCTTATTATTATTTTTGTTGGAGTGAGTGGGTGTAGGTGTCTTTATTTTAAAAAGTGAAGGATGTGTGGTTAGGGACGGTACGGTTGCGTGCCAGCTTTTCGACTAAAATTTGAGTACTGGCGGGATTGAGGAACATCTCTCTCAGGACCAACCTACTAAAATATAGACATCAAATATCTTGTGCTCCCTTTTTCAAAGTTTCTGTAGTGAACTCTGCATAAAATTGGCATTCTGCGAAAAGGAAACCTTTTAGGCTAATCTTTGCTACGGTCAAATGTGTATCTATATATACCTCGGCTTAATGTTAGGGCTTGCTGAGTACTTTATGTACTTATAGTTTGCAGCTGTAGTTTTAGGCAGAGAAGATTTGTAGAAAACAACGATGTGTTGGGCTTTGGTTCTGCTTCTCAAGTTTGTTTGTGGCTTTGGGTTATGCTTTCCGCTGTTTGCTTCACCTCTAGCTGGTCAACTGGTTGTGGATTGTTTTGATCTTCACTGAATTGCCGCTAAAGGTCCGGTATCAAATATATTCTTTTATTCGAAGTATATTTTTATATACATTTTGATGTGTTAGTGCGTATCAAATACTGATCCAGAGACTGATATATGATGCACAGTGTATTCAGAAATAAAGTATGACAGACGGGCTCCAGGTGCTCAAGCAGGACGTCGACGGAGGGCAGCGGTGGGTCGACGTGCCCGTGTTCTGCCGGCACGAGCTGCTGGTGATCGTCGGTGACGAGATGGAGATCATGAGCAACACGGTGTTCAAGGTGCCGATGCACCGCGTGATGATGAACCGCGACAGGGAGCGGATGTCGCTGGCGATATTCTACCACCCGGAGCCGCACAGGGACCTGCAGCCGTCGGAGGGTCTGGTTGACAAGACGCACCCGGCAATGTACAGGAAGTTCAACGCCAAGGCTTACAGCGACGCGCTCTGGGACCCTCGAGTTCCTGAAGCTCAAGATCGACGACAAGGACGTGGTTCCCAGCGCTTGATGAAGACACTGCTGAAGATGAACGTGTGTGAACGGCGAACCGATTAGTCAATTATAGCTAATTTGGATCCCCTTATTTTATGTGTTGAAATTTGATCGGTAGGTGAAACAAAGATGGAATAAAATTAATTTCAATTAATGTTTCAAATTAGGAAACTTTCTTGATCGGAGACACAATCAACTGCATGAATATGGCTCCCTCTCCTAGCAGATCTACATAGACAACAAGGAGCGGGACCTCTATGCCATCCAACAATCAGTATCAATGTAAAAGTTTAAACTTTGATGTCCTTTATAAATGATCATGGAAGATATCATGAAAGCAACAGAAGAATGAGCTGATTAGTCACCTTCTATTTGGGTGATCGATTTACATTGAGATTTTCTTGTTCTACAATATTCTGAGTTCCTCATTTTGTTCGGCACGCATTGTAACAAAAGAATGATGCACATTTTTTATTAACTCCAATCACTGTAACATATCTCTTGTTTGTTTATTGTTACTCCGTATTTATTTATTGAAAACAAGCGTAGAAAAACTTCCAGTTCTACTCCTACAACCCAGACAAAACAAAAAGTACAGGGGAACTATCACCAAAAAAGAAAGACAGCTTGAATATAGAACGGCCAGGAGAAAAGAATCAGAAATGTGCATCATAGTCTTGATCATCGTCGGCCATGAGAATTTGGTGGTCCGATGAGATGAGAAGCAGAGACCTCCATTGACAGGAAACATAATATGATTAGTTTTTCAATTACAACTGTTTCACTTTAATCATCACGAAAATTCAATACCATTAACAATGACACATCGACAAATATAAATATGGCAAAAACTAGTATATATGATTACGAAAATTTAATACCATACGCATTTTTCTCCTTTTTTCACTCCCAGGTGCATGCTTTCGAATGGATGACATTTCACATTGAAAACAAAACCATCCAATCAATGGGCAATGGCGGAGAAGCGTCGTCCAGGGCTGAGCGCGGCCTCGAGGAGTCGCAGGTGTATCGCTGCAAAATCATCTTCTACTTGTCTCCGTGCGTGAGGGGGCTGTGTACAGTGCTCAATCATGTCCCCGCCTTCCATATTTGAGTCTGTAGCTTGTTCCTTGGCCTAAATAGAGGGAGAACGAGCTATTTCAAATTTAAACTACATTATTTTATTTTTATATCAAAATTTAAATATGTTTAATTCATATCTTTCTAAATATTTTTTGAAACAAGAATTCTTTCACATAATTTTTTGGAATATTTTAAATTTCAAATTTTGAATTCAAATTCAAAATTCAAATTTAAGCTAAATTATTATTGTTTCTTTTGGTACGAAAATTTCAAATATATTTAATATCATATCTTCTACTAGTATGTATTTTTCGAATAAGAATGTTTCAATCACATGAAACAAATCAAATTTCATTTTTTGAGCTTGAATTAAAATTCAACTTTCAAATTGGATCTAAATTATTATTGTTTCTTTTGATACGAAAATTTCTTATTTGCAAAACTATATGCAAAAAATGGTAAAAAATTCAAATGTATTTTTCTAATATGTGTTACGATGTACTTCATCATTTAAGTAAAGTTTCATATCAAAATTATGCTTGTGCATGCAGAATTAATAAAAACTAATTTCATTAGGGGGTAAGTTTTGACAGGATAAAATAAATCAAAACATAGTTTAAGAGTTTGTTTGGACTTTGAGTATACTTGAGGAGAGTAAAATAGACTTTATCTAAAAAATATACAAAAATATTTTATCTTAAATTTAAAATTTGAATTTGAATTCAATCTAAAATTTGAATTTTCAAATGATTCAAAAAATATATGTGAAACAATTATTGTTTCAAGATACTTGGAAAGTATGAATTAAACGTATTTGAAATTTGGTATAAAAAGAAACAAAAATAATTGAGCTCAAAATTTGAAATTCAAAATGTTCCAAAAACATATGTGAAAACAATTTCAAATATGTTTAATTCATGTATTTCCAAGTTTTTTCAAATAAAAATTGTTTTACATACATTTTTAAATTTATTTTAAATTTTAAATTTGAAACATGTAATTTGGAACAACATTGCTCTGTAACATAGGTCGCGGGTACAAAATAAATGTACTGTAGTACACCACCGCACGTGCGGACATGTGTAGAAAATCCGTTTATGTGTATCGCCGCAGCGCGTCACGCGTCGGCAGCAGGTGCTGGGTCTGACGCGGATTTTTTTCCCGGGGTGCGCACGTGCGGGGGGCAGCTGGCCCTCCGATCGCCGGCGCCGACGGCCCCGCCCCGCGCTTCCTTTTTGGCGGGGGGCCCTTCGCCAGTCGAAGCGGGCGGAGGCCCCCGCACGGCCTAGCCCCCGCATTTTTTTTTAATCCGGGCTGGGTCTGGGTGCAGCGCTTGTCAATCCATGATCGTGTGCCGAACTGACGAACGGGCGAGCCGTCGATGGCAATTCTGCACGGTGATCGATGGGCTTCGGCCTTCGGGCGTTGCGGCGTGGGTTTGTGGGCTGGTTTCTGGATTCAGAAATAAATGGTAGACTGATGGGCCAGGCCTCAAACTGGAATACAGTATTAACAGATCGGAGCCCCTTAGGTTGCGGAGGCCCAGTGCGGCCAGGGCTGGCCCTGGTCTTGATCTGTTGGTGTGGTGAATATTTAGCTGTAGTTTTCTACTCCATAATGTAATATAGTACTCTCTTTATTTTTAAATTGTTATTATTGTTGACTTTAAATATTAATTTTGATTATTTTTTTATTTTAAAAATTAATTTAAATTTAAAAATTTATAAGTTGTAATTTAAACATTTTTTACGATAAAGTAAATTTTAATAAAATATATAAAATTTATTATATTTTTTAATAAGACGACTGGGATATTCGTAGTCAAAAGTGACATCGGTTTGAGAATAGAGTGAGTACCTTATAAATTTTTACTGCTTGTATATAATATTTTTCTACATATTGTAAAATTATTTTTGTTTCTGCCAACAAAACGTTAAAAGCAAGCAGTATACACGTGTAAGGCCGAAAGCGACACATTGACCGAATATGCACATCTTGCTGACGCATGCAGGTTTAGCTCTGGCCAATAGCAAGCGCGGCCTTTAAATACCTACAAGCGCACACACAATAAACATGAACATTATAAACTACGAACAGATTTGCAAAGTATTGATGAAAATATATCTGATTTTACAAAGGACATATATGTCTTTTTCATATAATTTAACACTGTTAAGATCTTCAAATAGAATAGGATCAACTTGTAGCCTCAGATTAAAAAAAAAGAGAACTGATTTTGCAAAGTTGAAAGAACATACCATTTTCAGAATTAATGTTCAAAATAGGACCGGTTCGTGATCTTTTCTGCTCAGACATACTATTAAATACAATGAGGTAAGTACTATATATTAAGACTATGCACCGAATAGTTCATAATTGTTTTGTGAGAAAAAAAATGAAGTGCTCCATCCCAACCCAGATGTCCAAGTTTCGCTAGCAAAGATGTTATGTTTTGGTTGAGAAATACTATATCCATTTCTAAATTATTGTCACCATTAACTTTTAACATTATTATTAACCATTCATCTTATTCAAAAAATGATAAATATCATATATTTTCTTATAAGGTACCATATCATTAAAATTATTTGAATCATGACATAATTTTACAAATGTAAACTATTTTTTTAAATAAGACAAATGGTCAAAGATAAACACAAAAAATAACAACAACATCAATTTATCAATTAACAATGGAAGTATCTCGCAGATCTGAGCTTAAAATTAAATTGATGGATAGTCACATTTTTTAAGATAATAGTAACAAACTATCGGCCAACAAAAGCTACAACCTGTTATTACAAAGTTTGAATGAATACTATTACAAGCAAATTGTATTGCTAAAAATCTCCATCTATGGTCGATAACTACCTTGCCGTTGTTTCTAACCTCTGATATGCAACTTTTATTGTTTCCTTGTCCTATTTATTCTTCGAGCTAACTAAGCGGAGCCAATATATTCCCATGTAAAGTATCTGCATATAAATTTTTGTTTTTTTAAGGTCAACGGGGGGAGGAGGAGTCCCCACCTGAAATTCCATTAAAATGGAAAGGCTTGAAAGCCAAAGTACAAGTACCAAGGGGAACTGCAACATGGCAGTTCAGAGAGTGTTATCTCAAGAATATAAATTTTTGTTGGAGCATTGTCAAATACAAAATCATTCCTACTAAGCTACAAAGATCAGCATAAAGTCGATGCCCCCACTAGTAGATGTTGTCTTAATTTTTTCCCAAAAACTGTTTAGTCATATTCCAAACAATGGACTCTGTTTGGCATAACTGGTGAGAAGATGATTTTTAGTTCATTAATTATGAGAAGCTACTGAACTAATAAGCTGTGAAATAAGTTTGTTGAAGTATATTTTCTGCTTATTTTCATGAATAAGCTGAAAATAAGCTGTGCCAAACAAGGCTATGAACTACTGTTTCTAAATTGTTATCGACGTTAACTTTTAATATCAACTTTGATTATTCGTATTATTGAAAATCTAAAAAATATAAGTTGTGATTTAAATAACTTTAATGATAAAGTAAATTACAACAAACTAATTCAAAATGGATGAAAACTGTTCAAACCAATTTTGAAACCAGTCAAGTCAGTTTTATTTCAAATTTCAAAACAGAAAAACTAAACAATAAACTGAAAAACCGAGTGGTAAACTAGAAAAATCGAGTGATTTTTGTTTGAAAACCCAACTTTTGCATTTGTAATAGTTTCCACCAGTTTTTGACTTGTTTTTATGGAAACCAGTCAAACTGGTGCCGACAGATTTGATTGGTTCAATCAGCAAATCAGACCATGGTGATTCTTTTTACTCTCATCTTGGAATTCACTAACACATAGAGTCGAACCTAGCACCTAAGATGTGCTACATTGACTCCTCAACCACTAACCTAAATATAAGTACCAAATGATAATTTTCATTTTAAGGGGGTGCTTTGACCATCCATAACACCTTTATTTCTCAACTACCCCATTATTTATCATATAAAGGTACATCAAGTGAACTGTAAAGTTATCATGCTGATTGTAAATTTTAAATTATCTTATCATCAGTAATACTAAGTTGTATATGTGCTATTTTTAATACTAGTTCATATCATAACCGAAGATAGTCACATGCAGGAATCCATCCCCTGTAACCATAATAAGACGATGCTATATATATACTTTCTTTGTTCTTAAATTGATGTCGTAGTTGACTTTTACAATTAACTTTGATCATTCATCTTATTCAAAAAATTTGCTCGACTATGTAAAATTTTAGGTTGTGATTCAAATAACTCTAGTGATAAATTATATCAAAATATATGAAATTTATCAAAAAAAATTGAATAAAATGAATGGTCAAATTTAAATTTAGATGTCAACAGCGATATCAATTAAAGAACCGTGGCAGTATATTACTAGCTTGATTCTTATCACGTTTGCATTATTAGATGCTCTAACCAAAATAAGACTACGTACCAATTACCAGGAGTAGATGCTCTTTGTCACGTGTGAATGCAGACAAAAAGTGCCAGAGCTCCCCGCTATAAAGATACCCGTAGCACTTGCCTCACTACACCAACTTGCCGAGCGCACTACCAGTCGCAGTGAAGCCCAAGAGAAACTAATTGCTAAGTTTTTTTTAATTACTTGTGACACTATGGTGCATAAGGATCAGGGGCAGCTGGTGCAGGAGGTGGCAGCCGGCGGGATCCCGGCGCCGCCGAGCCGGTACGTGCTGAGGGAGGAGGCCCGTCCGAAAGGCCGCGTCGCGCAGGCACCCCAGCAGCTAGCCTTCCCCACCGTTGACCTGCAACGCCTGGCCGAGCCTGGCGACGTCGAGGAGGCGGAGAAGCTCCGCTCGGCTCTCGAGTCATGGGGCCTCTTTGCGGTGACCGCCCACGGCCTGCCGGAGGCGCTCCTGGACGACATCCTCGACGCGACACGGGAGTTCTTCCACCTGCCGTCCGAGGAGAAGCTCAAGTGCGCGAACCGGACGGATGCCGGCGAGTTCCAGCCTGAGGGTTACGGCATCGACCGCGTGGATACTGACGAGCAGATCCTGGACTGGTGCGACCGTCTGTACCTGACGGTGCAGCCAGAGGACCAGCGGCAGCCGCAGTTCTGGCCTAGCCAGCCGCCGTCGCTCGCGAAGCTCCTGCACGAGTACACCTTGGGAAGCGAGCAGGTGGCCAGGCGCGTGCTCCGGGCCATGGGGAGGGCACTGGGGTTCGGCGAGTTCTTCATCGACAAGGTCGGCGAGCGGGACGGGGTCTACGCGCGGTTCACCTACTACCCACCGTGCCCGCAGCCGGAGCTTGTGTACGGGTTGAAGCCCCACACGGACAACTCCGTGATCACCGTGCTCCTCCTCGACCGCGACGTCGGCGGGCTCCAGGTGCTCAAGCAGGACGCCGACGGGGGGCCGCGGTGGGTCGACGTGCCTGTGCTCCGCCGGCACGAGCTGCTGGTTGTCGTCGGCGACGAGATGGAGATCATGAGCAACGCGGCGTTCAGGGCGCCTACGCACCGCGTGGTAACGTGCGACAAGGAGCGGATGTCGCTGGTGCTGTTCTATCAGCCGGAGCCGCACCGGGACCTGCAGCCGGCGGAGGAGCTGGTTGACGAGACGCGCCCGGCGATGTACAGGAAGTTCAACGCCAAGGCCTTCGCCGACGGGTTCTGGGACGCGTTCGCGCTCGGCGAACGCACCCTCGAGTTCCTCAAGCTCAAGATCGACGACAAGGACGCGGTTCCCAGCGCTTGATGAAGATGCCGCGGGAGGTGAACCTAATGTGAACGGCGATCTGTCAATTATAACTAATTGGATCCCTTTAGACGGCAATGTTTGCAGTCGATGTCGGCATTAGCAGCTTGTTGCTTGTCAATAGGTAATAGTTGTTCCCCAGCTCCACAATGTTTGCGTCGACATCATATACCTCGAGTACCTGCAGGCTGAGGTTACTCGATAGCCCAATCTACGATCTACGACTCATCAATGACGATCGATCCACATTCTTCGTGGGTAAGAGTAAGATTTCTGCGAACTTCCACGAAACCCAACCAGAAGATCAAGCACTTTCAGGCAAAAGCCATCCCGGCCCCCCTAGGGTCGAGGGCAGCATAACGACAAGGCTTGGCCTCCTGACGAACAAGTAACCGACTTACTTTCTAACTCGAGAGTCGGACGACCAACCCACGACAAGGCTCTTACCGGTACAGAGATTCATGACGACTGTACAAAGCAGCTTTATAGCAGAGTGGTAAAGCAAATGGTAAAACAACTTTATCCCCTCGACGCTGAGCAGAGAACAGGTGAAGGACGACAGCTAGCGCCAGAGAACCGTCCAGTACCAGAGGATCACTTGAAGAACATTTTCAAAAATGCAGTTGGCCCTATCCGTCAGAGAGGCTCTGTTTCTATGACTGCCCCGCTTGTCAGAGGATGCTTCATCCTGCGAAGACTAAGTTTGGCTTTGGCTCTCACCTGTCAGGGAGCCACCCGTCTTACTCCGATCTGTAACCTCGTCCGGCCCCTTTATAAGGGTCCGTCGGAGACCCCCGTACAACGTGCAATACGTAGAGATAGACACTTCCACATAGGGCTAGAGACTCTACCCGCTTAAGAGCCCTTTCGCCATTGTAATACACTCGATCATACGTGAGTTCGTCAGTTCCGACCTCTGGACGTAGGGTATTATTCTTAAATCCTCCGTGGATTAGGCCATATTGGTTAAGAAGAAGCGCACCATACCTCCTCCGATCTATAAATTTGTACTGTGCTGGCGTACGGAACGTCGATAGTTGGCTCTCCAGGAAGAGGTTCCCGTGGTGTGTCTCGCTTCGTCATCGATGACTACCATCACCGTCGGCTCGCCCACAGCTACTCTAGGAGCCTCAGCCCCGATGGGGTCGAGCCTCGTGCCTTTGGAAGCGCCATCCGACGTGCGCGGTTTCTAGATAGATTTCGCGCGCCTTCCAACATCGCCAAGTATACCAGAGAGACCAACTCTGCCCACTAGCTTGAAGATTATCGTCTCACATACAGAGCCGAGGCACGGACGATCTGTTCTCCATACAGTACCTACCACTTTTCCTGTTCGACTCGGCCAGGGGGCTCCAGCACTTTTTGAGGGTAGCATCCGGGATTGGTCCGACGTTCGTCGAGTTTTCATCGGCAACTTTCAGGGGACCTACATGCGTCTAAGGAACTTTTGGGATCTGTGGAACTGCAAGCAACAACCCGACGAATTGCTCCGCGACTACATCCAATGTTTCTAGTGTAAGCGGAATGAGCTGCCTGAAGTGAGCGACGCCGACGTCATCAATGCCTTCAACTGCGGTACAACTTCTAAGGCCCTCATCCACAAGTTGATGTGTAAAAACCCTCGGACGGCCCACGCGCTACTCGATATCACCACCACATTCGCCACTGGGGAGGAGGATGTTCAAACCAACTTCAACCTGGACCGTGACAAGGACAAGGAGAAGTCCAAGTCTGACCGTAAGTCCGACTTCCGCTTCGACCGACGTTCTGACCGTCGGGACGACCGGGCCAGCGGCAGCTCCAGCAGCAAGAAGCCCAAGAAGGGTCGACAGCACGACGACAAATTCGTAGCCATTATTGAGCGTCGGCCTCGACCCCAAGCTAAGGCCCCACCTGAACACGACAACTACTTCGAGAAACTTCTGGAGAAGCCCTGTCCGAACCACTCCACTCCGGTCTGGCACCTCTACAAGGACTGCCGTCTAATGCAATACTTCTTGAAGGGCCATATTCGCGTCCAACCTCGTCCACCTCAGCATCCCGACCCTTCAGAGAAGGGTGCCGAGCAAAATGTCGACCCCGCTTTTCTCAAACCTGATGGCTGTCTCGTGATTTTTGGTGGGTCATGGGCTTACGAGCCTCGGCGCCGCCAAAAGGTGCTGTGGCGAGAAGTTAACTTCGCCGACCCTGCCGTACCAACTTACCTCAAGTTGTCGAAGGCGCCCATTACCTTTGACAGGTCCGACCACCCCGATCAAGTGCCTCAGCCAGAGCGCCTTCCCCTAGTGCTTAACCCCATCGTCGGCAACACGCGCCTCACCAAGTTCTTCATGGAAGGTAGGAGCGCCCGCAACATCCTCTACTTTGACACCTTCAACGTAATGAAGCTTTCACGGTCGGATCTTCGACCGAGCTGTGCACTGTTCCCAGGGGTAATCTCAGGGGACCGTGTCGTCCCTTTGGGACAAATCGACCTCCCAATCACCTTCGGCGACCGCAACAACTTCAGGACCGAGACCCTCACCTTCGAGGTGGTCAATTTCAGCAGAATCTACCACGCCATCTTTGACCGACCCGCCTACGCCAAGTTCATAGCCGTACCGAGCTACGTCTACCTCAAGCTGAAGATGCCGAGTTCCAAAGGCGTCATCACCGTGGCTTCACACATCAAGCAAGCCCTCGCCTATGAGCAGGAAAGTTTTGAAATAGCCCTCGCTCTCTCAGGGTCGGTCAAACTGGAACAGACCCGCAAGTCTCAAGGGTTGGCTCTGACCACGACCCTCGACTCCAAGCCGTCAACCTCTACATCCTTCAAACCCAACGCGACTCCAAAAAGATCATCCTCGACCCATCCGACCCCACCAAAAAAGCCAAGGTTGAGACAGCGTTCTCCAGCAAATAGGAAAGCGTGCTCATCGACTTTCTCATCCGAAATCGAGACGTCTTCGCCTAGGCACCCCCTGATATGCCGGGCATCCCAAAGAAGGTCACCAAGCACTCTCTCAACATCAAACCTGAATCCTGACCCGTACAGCAACGACTCCGACGCTTCGATAATGAGAAGAAGAAGGCTATAGGGGAAGAAATCGTCAAGCTACTTGATGCTAAGTTTATTTGTGAGGTCTACCACTCCGAGTGGCTAGCCAACCCTGTAATGGTCAAGAAAAAGAATGGTAAATAGAGGATGTGTGTTGACTATACGAGTCTCAACAAGGCATGTCCAGGACATGTTTCCTTTGCCATGCATAGATCAGGTGCTCGATTCCATCGCTAGTTGCGAGACCCTTGGTTTTCTCGATGCGTACTCCAGGTACCATCAGATCTCTATACGAGGTTCCAATCAGCCTGCCATGTCCTTCGTTACTCCGTTCGGCTCCTTCTGTTACGTCACGATGCCTTTCGGACTTAAGAACACCGGCGCAACCTATCAGCGCTGCATACAAAAGTGCTTCCATGATCAACTAAATCGGAACCTTGAAGTCTATGTCGACGACATCGTTATCAAGACCCGCAAGACCGATGGTCTCATCGTCGACCTAGAGGAAACCTTTGCCAATCTTCGACGGTACCGCATCCGGCTCAACCCTAAGAAATGCGTCTTCGGCGTTCCCTCTGGTAAGTTGCTTGGGTTTGTCATCTCTGAGCGTGGCATCGAAGCCAACCCCAAAAAGATAGCTGCGATCCTGAATCTCGACCCCGTCAAGAACGTCAAAGGTGTCCAAAGGCTCACTGGATGCCTCGCGGCTCTTAGCCGCTTCATCTCCCTACTCGGTGAGAAGGCAATGCCTTTTTACTGGTTGCTACGCAAGTTCACCCGTTTCACCTGGACCACTGAGGCCCAGGAAGCGCTTGAGCAATTGAAAACCTCACTGTCCTCGCCGCCGGTCCTCGTTTCGCTGGCGCCTAGTGAGGTTCTACTCCTGTACATCTTCGCCACCTCTAATGTGGTCAGCACCACCCTCGTCGTCAAGCGCTCAGAGGAGGGTCGGGCTTTGAAAGTCCAACGTCCCATCTACTTCATCAGTGAAGTGCTCGCCGACAACAAAACCCACTACACACAAGTGGAGAAGTTAATCTACGTCATCTTCATCACCAAGCGCAAGCTGCGTCACTACTTCGATAGCCACTCTGTCTAAGTAGTCCCAAACTTCCCACTCGAGGAGGTCATCACCAACAAAGATGCGATCGGCCGGATCGCCACATGGGCAATGGAACTCATGGGCCACGACATCTCTTACATGCCTCGACAAGCCATCAAGTCCCAAGTTCTCACCGACTTCATCGCTGAATGGACTGAAGCTCAAGAGTAGCCGACCCCTGTTGACCTCGAGCACTGGGCCATGTTCTTTGACGGCTCATGCATGCTCTGAGGCTTGGGGGCTGGCGTCCTCCTTATTTCTTCAAAAGGTGACAAGTTTCGTTACGTGCTCCAAATTCACTTCCAAGCCTCAAACAACATCGCCGAATACAAAGCTCTCCTTCACGGTCTACGAATGGCAATCACTCTCGGCATCCGACGGCTCTACGTCAAGGGTGACTCCGAGCTTGTTGTAAACCAAGTCCTAAAAGCCTAAAGCTGCCGCTATCCAAAGATGAAAGCCTATTGTTAAGAAGTTTGTATTTTTTGTGATTTTTGGAAGTTTTTACAAATTTCTACGCAAGGAATAAACAATTTCTGGGATTATTCAAACATGGGCGCCACGTGTCGGCCTACGGTCGCAGCCGCATGGGTGCTCACTGAAAACAGCGTCCGCGCGGGATCTGATGCCGGGTCAAGCCGGTCGAGCTCGGCCATGGCGCGCTCATCGGCGTGCGGTGGCGCCGCGCCGGAGGCGGCTGGC
>BCLH01000209.1:190732-203224 GCA_001602315.1 Zoysia pacifica
GGCGCCGCGCCGGAGGCGGCTGGCCGGTGGCGTTCGCGGCCGAATTTTTGCACCGCCGTGGTCACCGTCAGTAGGGAAGTTCATCGGGGTGGTCGCTGGCGTGGAGGACTCATCGGCGAAGCACGACGGCGACGAGTGGCTCGGGCAGAACTTCGGTCGCGTCATGTTGGCGCCACGGTGGACCAAAACTAGAACGGCTTCCTCCTACAGTTTCATGGAAGCGAGTAGAAGCTCGGTGTCGAGGTTGTCATCGTGGAGGTGGAGTGGAGCGGGGTGTCCACAGCGAGGTTGCTCGGTTCGGCGGCTGACGGCGAGGAAAACTCAAAATCCTTACGAAACCGGCCACGAAAGCTCGATTGGAGACTTAGGAGGAATTTGCAGGTGATGGAGAAGGTCAGAGAGCGAAGGAGACGCGGCGAGGCTCACCGGAGTTGCCATATTTGGAAGAGGCGCGGCCGACGGTGCCGGAGACGAAATTTTGGGGAAAAATTGAACTCCGGTCGCTCGCACAGAGAGGAGGGGAAATGGCGGCCTGGAAAAGCTAGACGGCGGTGTGGCGCAGCTTCCCATCCAAGCTTTGGGACTGAAAGTCGCTTGGCGGCGCTGCTCCTCACGGCGATGGTGTTCGGTGGAGAAACTCGTGGGTAGCGCGCAAGGGCGAGAGAGAGAGAGAAAGAGAGTGAGGGCGCAGGGGGCTTTGGACACGGAGAGAGAGTCATGTCTGCGTGAGAGACGCCCGACGTGACGTGGCGCACATGCAGAGAGCGAGGCGCGCGAGGCACGGCTGCGTGGGTGGCGCGCTGGATTTTTCAGGCGGGAGGGAGAAAGAGAGATAGCTGCTGACAGGCGGGCCCCGCGTCCCTTTTTCTTTTTCTGAATTTTTCAGGATTTTCAACGCTGCTTTCTATTTTAATCCGAAAGCATGACTTCCCGAGCTCTAAAATTTGGTAGGCTGGTAGATCTTTTCAAAAGGAACAACTTTTATTTTGGGCATAAGTTCAAAATAGAAATAAATAAAATGATATTAAATTTTGAAGACAGGTTAGCTTTTAGAGGAAAATAAATTATTTGAGCTTATAAACCTCAAATTAAAATTTTCCAAAAAATTTAAAAAAATTCAAGTGGTTGCAATAATTTTCAAGAGGGAGTTTGGTTTCACGATATTTCATTAAAATTTTTGAGCTCACATTTTTGAATTTCAAATTTAAATTTGGGACTAATTTGGAACTGAGTTTGAATTTCTTCGAGCTCGGATCTTTCGGGAATTTTTGAATTCGAATGAAGTATCTCATTACTCGGAAAAACAAAGTGTTACAGATCCGAAAGAAACTGAAAGATATTGAATTTTGGAATTAGTCACTCGGTAAGGAAGTTTTGATTTTTCTGATTTCCTGGAACCTGTACTGTTTGGATCCAAAATCAATACTTCCTGAGCTCTATAAATTTGGAAACTTTGTCGGTTGGTAAATCTTTTCATAAGGAACAACTTTTATTTTTGGCCCAAGTTCAAATTAAAAAAAAATAATAAAATTCGGAAATCAGCAACCATTTTAAAAAGAAAAATTCTGTTGGGGCCATTTTGGCTTTGAAATAAAAATTTAAAGAAAATTTCTAACTTCAAGACTTTGCAAAACCTTTCAAATGGATTATTATTCACAGATTTCTTTGAAAATTTTTGAACATGAAGATGTGAAATTTGAATTTGAACTTGTTTGAAAAGGTTTAAAAATTTAATTGAGCTCGGATCCCATAATTTTGGACTTGAATAGCTTGGAAGGCGAGGAAGGCGTGGAAGGAGAGGAAGGAGACGATCTCCCCCTCCGCGGGGGCCGGCACTTCTTGCTGCATCGCCGCCCTCCAGTTGATGTCGTCCCACCGTTGGAGGAACCCCTTCCTCGCACGATCGTCAAGAGTGCTGGCGGAGATGGAGGAAGCCTTCCACTCGGAGGCCATCGCGAAGAAGGCAACGAACGGAAGAATGAATGAAAGTGGTGAATACTAAGAGCTTGAGAGCAGGAGCGCAAGGAAGACAAAGGCAAATGACAAGGGTGGCTTTCGAACCCTACCGGCCGCCTTTTATAGCCGAGAGATACAGACTGTTCTCCCTCCTCAATTCTCGAGAAACAACCCCTCGAAGCGACGGGGATTAACTCCTGCATCATGATGGGTACTCGAACCGTCAGGCACCCGCAACTTTCATGCCTCACCCACCGACAGGTGGGCCCAGCGCAAAACCCTCGTTGTGTCTGCCAGTCAAAGTGACGTCAGCACGCCCGCGAACGCATGCTGGGTACAGTGACCGTTAGGCCTGCGCCAGACGGATGTGACACCCGGACCGCGATAGTTCAACTTCAGAGAGCCACTCGCCTTGCTACACGTGGCCCTCGTCGGGGCGCCTGACGGGTCGACCAACGGGCCGCGCACCTACAACTTTCGTTACCCACTCGTCGACGGGTGAGCCACGGGCAAACTCTCGTCGCCTTCGTCAGTCAAAATGATTATAACCCAGCCGTCCATGCCTGTCAGGCGTGGTAATTGCCTGAATGGCGCCCGATGGACAAGACGAGCACGCGCGAGTTACTGCGAGGGACGGCGATTCGAATTTTGAAATCTATTGACTGTCCTCCACGTTGACACGATGGCACCAGATCCGTACCTTTAGGCAGTCGAAGGTTGGCTATCAAACCGTTCCATCCAACCTCCACGTTGACGCGCGAATGGTCCGACCGGTCCGTTCTAGGCACTTAACACAAACCCGGCCATGAGCGCAGCAGGTCCCGACTCTCGACGATCGGGTAATTCAAGTCTCGTCTGACTAAATCGAATCACTCAGGAGCGAAGGGCATCCAAATCGATAAGACTTAATCAAAGCCCCCAACCGATCTTACGGATCTCCCTAGGGCGCGGGGGCTATGCCTTACGGGCGAGCTCGCGCGCCCCCGTAGGATCGACTCGAAGAAACGACGACGAAGCAGCTACGATGATGCATCAGACCCCTAGCCGACTCTTCGGTTCGCCCGGAGGCTCAAGGGACTATGCCCTACGGACGCGCTTGCGCGCATCTGTAGGACCGATCATCGAAGATCAACCGCACGGATCAGCCCTGCACCGCCTCAACAGGATTGCAAACAGTGCAGGGCTCGGGGGCTACTGTCGAGGTCATATACCTCGGGTACCTGCGGCCCGAGGTTACTCAACGGCCCAATTTATGATCTACGGCCCATCAATGATGACCAGCCCACATTTTCCGTGGGCCCAGAGGATGATTCCTGCGAGCTTTCATGAAGCCCAACCAGAAGGTCGGGCACTTTCAGTCACAAAAGCCATCCCGACCCCCGTAGGGTCGGGGGCAGCGTAACGACAAAGCATGGCCTCCTAACAGCTAAGTAACCGACTTACTTTCTAACTCGAGGGTCAGGCGACCAACCTGCGACAAGGCTCCTACCAGTGTAGAGATTCCTAGCGACTGTACAAGGCGACAGGGCGATAAAGTAACTTTGTCCCATTCGGCGCTGAGCAGGGGATAGGTGAAGGACGATAGCTGGCGCCAAAAAACCGTCCAGCTGTCACATCCCAAATCTCAAGTTAAAAAAAAAGGAGAGTTTTAAAATTTTTCTTTCCTTGACAAATATAGTTAGGCCAAAATTTTCTTTTAAATGCTCCTTTTAAAAGGAACTAAAGCTAGAGATAGCTTAATAAAATTCAAAATTTCAAAAACTTAAAACTTGGAGTTTGACCAGTGTTTGAATTTCTCTTTTTTCGCCTCGGGTTTTTAATTGGAGTTTGGATATCCCCAAAAATCCCAAGCTAGAAATTGTTAAAAGTAAAAAAATAATAATAGAAAATTATAATAGAAATTGAGGAAGGAAAATTTGATTTAGTGGGCCGAAATGCACTCCAGCCGGCCCACCTTTCTTTTCCTCCTCGGCCCAGCCCGTTTCTCTCTTCCCCTGACGTCTTCCTCCTTGGCACCGAGCGCCGCGCGCTCAGGGCAACAGGGAGGGCCAGCTCCACCCGGCTGCGCCGGCGTCTCCGCGTCGAGGAGAGCAACGACGACGTTGCTCGTCGCTGTCAACTTAACCCCGCCGGGCTGCGCACACGAGGGTGACGGCGTTGACGCCCGGGAGAAGCGGTGGCCCTTATCATCACGCTTTGAAGACCGGACGCCGATGTGCCGCCCTGCCGACAAGCGTGGAGGCCGCGCTGGCACCGCTGACCCTAGCCACCGAAGCTCGATGACGCCACACAGCTGCTGGACGCCTTCGAACGCGACGAAACCGCCGCTTGACCATGCACCTGCCTTGACTGCGTAGAGCGTCGCCCGGCTATAAGAGAAGCCCAACGTCGCACCCGCGTGTTTCCTTCACTCCGCCACATCCCAGAGCTCGTCCACGACCCCGCCCTCACTGGAAATCACCCTCCGCCACCGTCAATTTTGCATTTCCCCAACCTCGGCCACCGCCACCCCTCTGGTGAGCACCGCCTTCTCGGCCGCCATCTTCCAATTCCTTGCACTAGTAGCACTACAAGCCCCCTACAAAACTAACCGAGCTCGAGAGATGGGTAGTCGTAGCACCGTTTGGCCGGTCCACGTGAGTCACCGCCATGCTCCGCCACCTACGTGCCGCCGGCCGTCGTTCCAAGCCAACCGGTGAAACCACACGCGTCGCAATGTGTACCTGGGTATGGAGAAGGTGCACACCAAGTTTCGCACCTGGCGAAGCACCATGCTGTCGGGAACGGACGCGCGAACCTGCGCACCCAGAGCGTGTCCAGAGTGAGACTGGCACGTCGCGTTCCCGTTGCGGCAGTAGCCGAATTCTAACATCAACCCCACTGTTGCGTAGAGTTCGACCCAAGGATTCCAAGACACTAGTTGTTGCCTCGAGATTCATGATCAAGTTGTCGAGAACGCGAACCAAAATCGGAAGCACGTCCGGTGTCACCGAGAGCGCGGCCGACCCGTGGAAACTCCGAACTTTTCCGTGAACCCCAAACTTTCTCGTGAACCCTGGACTTTCCCGTGAACCTCAAACTTTTCCGTGCCCACGGAAACCTCGAACTTTCACATGTCCACGAAAACCCCGAACTTTCCCGTGAACCTCGAACTTTCCACGTGTCCACGAAAACCCTGAACTTCCCTGTGAACCCCGAACTTTCTCATGTCCACGAAAAACCTGAACTTCCACGTGTCCACGAAAACCCCGAACTTTCCAGTGAACCCCGAACTTTCTCGTGTCCACGGAAACCCGAATTTTCCCGTGTCCACGAAAACCTCAAACTTTCCCGTGTCCACGGAAACCCCGAATTTTCACGTGTCCATGAAAACCCCGAATTTTCACCACAACCCACAGGTCCAAGAGAAAATCCCCGATTTCAGGCACCTAAGTGCCCAGAGGGCATGGACACTGGCCGAACCCCGTATCCAAACAGTTTTTTTCTGCAGTCCATCATAACATGTTGCCGCTAACTTTGCCGCCACATCTTAACTCCGATCAACACAACCAATATACCATTGGAACCCACATCATGGACCCTACCATCCTAGCCTATTCAAACTCTATAACATGTTTGGTGATTGTCTTCTCTTAGTTTTTTAGTTGTTCTTTGGTAGTCTTATTGTAGCTATTGTTTGTAGCAAAAGAAGAAGAAGTTGAAGCCGCCCAAGAACCCGAAGAGCCTGAAGAACCCGAGCCTGAAGCGAAGTTCGACGAAGCAACTGAAGGCAAGTCCTAACCCATCTTAAGCCCATTGAACCTATGTTTTATTTACCGCGCTGATAGACAGCGATGCTAGCCTATTTTAGAATGTGTTAAACATTGTGTAGTTTAATACCTATTTGATCTTAGATATTTATATTTATGTCAATAACTTGCTGTATAAATATAGATATTTCCCTTGAAAACTATTTCCGACGTGTCCTTGATAACTGTAGGAATTTTTGTTCCTAGTTAATTTTACGAAACGAATACTACCTTGTTACTAGAACTGCTTAGGACTCCATCTGCGGTGCTCTACACCGTCACACCATCTACCATTAATTTATAAAACGAGTTAAAAAGAGTTTGGTGGTGTGAGTATAAACAAAAGAGATGAGATTAGAACAACTGGTGCTAGGTGAAGAGGAGACGTTTCTGGCCGTGGGGTGGGCTCACCTGAGATGATGGTGATAGGTGTGTAAGCTTCGCTGTTGTCCACCTGCCGTGGACGAGACCACCACCCCTGCCATATAAGAACCGGTTTGTTAGCCCTCGACTTAGTAATTCTCGTGCAACCACAGAACCTGTACTTTTTGGGCAGGACTTATTCTCTCTACGTATTCTTTCCACATCGAACCACTGGGGGTCGGTAGTGAAGACACAAGAGAACAGGAGAAGGGCGTGAGATGACTCGCTGCCTGGCCTTCGACGGTAATTGCTCGCGTCATGGGAGCGTAAGCCCACCGATATAGCCTCTGATTTGGTAATACTCGAGATTGAAAGGGACCAGAAAAAGGCGTGAATGCGGTGGATATTCATGACCCGGCTCCGAAAATGTACCGACGCGTCATTGACGGCTTGGAAAACCCCGAGAGATGGCCCCTGTTTGCACCTTGGGTGGAATCTGTGGAAAACTGCGTAGATGTGGAATAGGCGTTATGCAACTCTAATGATCAGGAGTAGCATAATCTGTAGGTACAGTGTACAACCTCTGCAGAGTTAAAAATCCTTTCGGATAGGCCGTTGTCACGGTATTGACATGCTACTGTTCGGGCGCCCTACGATTAGACTTTATTTATTGCCTTGATGCGTGAGTGGGTGTAGCAACCCGTGTTTTGGAAATTGCATGGCTGTGTGCCTAGGGCTGGCACGAGAGTGCTTACGCCCAATATAAAACTTGGGAACTGCAGAGAGGAGTGAAAACCTTTCTCAGATCCACTCTACTAAAATATAGCAAATGCTCTTCTTTCTACTTTAAATTCTCTTCCAACAGGAAGCCGGCATGAAAACATGCTTTCCGCAAAACTTTACCCCCAAGCTTTTCTTACTTCGCTACGGCGAAACCCTTTACCTACTTCTTGTTGGGACTTGCTACCATTGTACTCACTCCTTTTGTTTTTGCTACTTTTGCTCAGAAGACGAGGATGACGAAGAAGATGCTGACTACGAAGAGTAGAAGTCTCGTCCGCCGTCAAGTTGCCTGTGGTGTATGTATATACTAGGTGTGGTTTGCCTAGAGTCGCTGTGCCGACTCATGCTTATACTCTAGACTTGTTTGCCGAACCTTTTAGGTTGAGTAGTGTGATGTAATAAAGTATGTGTGATGAATACCACTTTGTTCCGAGTGTGCGTACCAGCTACGGATCCAGAGAATGGTACAGGTGACACATAGACGCTCTTTTCTGAAAAGGGGTCTTACACCAGCGCTAGAGGATCACTTGGAGAACATTCTCGAAGATGCCGTTGGCCCCATCCATTAGAGGGGCTCCGTTTTCGTGACGGCCAAGTTTGGTGGTGGCCTCGCTTGTTAGAGGAAGCTCTATTCTGTGAAGACCAAGTTTGGCTGCGTCCACCTGTCAGAAGACCACCAGTTCTGTAAGCGTCGACTTTAGTTGTGGCTCCCATCTGTCAGGGAGTCACTCGTGTTACCTCGATCTATAACCCCGTTCGGTCTCTATATAAAGGCCCGTCGAGGACCCCCGTACAACGTGCAATACATAGAGATGGACACTTCCACATAGGCGCGCTAGAGACTCTGCCCGCGTAAGAGCTCTTCCGCCATTGTAATCCACTCGATCATACGTGAGTTCGTCGGTTTCGACCCGTGAACGTAGGGTATTACACCTCGTAGCGGCTCGAACCAGGTTACATTCTTGAGTTCTCTGTGGATTAGGCCGTAGCGGTTAAGAAGAAGCACACCCTCTCCGATTTATAAATTCGTACTGTGCCAGTGTACGGAACGCCGACAGCTTGTGTAACATGCAAAATAAGATGGATCCCACTTCCATTGAAAAAGGGATTAATCTTTCAATGTTGGTTCCTCCTTCTGGCAAAAAAAAATAATAAATTAAAAAATGTCTTACTACTGGTAGTAAGCTTGGTATCCGGTTATAACTAATATCGAGTTCTGCAATGTATAAAACCGAGTAGCAGATCATAGTTATTGTTTACTACCGGCTTTGTGCTTCCATTGTGGTCGCTCTTATTATATGTTGTGTGTGTTAATTATAACTAAAATTTTATAAGAACTGATTTAATTTATAAAACGATTCGGGGTCAAGCTATTTTATCATCCCTAGTTATATTAGTTATTATTATAGCCATAAACCTATGTCTAGGATCAGATACAGCCTATTTTTTGCTTCAGGTTGGCCCAATCTAGTTGCATCATACCGGACCAAAATGTTTGACATCATGTCAGTCCACTTGGTTAGATATATGTGTCACATAAAAAAGATGACGATCATATGTGCAGAGTAAACAAAGTGTATACACTCACTACTTTTAAATACTCACTACTTTTAATATAATCACTATAGCATAATTATTGTGAAGTCTTCGAACAACTTATATTAAGGCAATCTAGAATGCCTATTCTTTTAATAATATTTTAGTTTTAAATATACTTCTTGATGTCGTCGTTGACTTTTATAATTACCTTTGACAATTTGTTTTATTTAAAAAATTTGTTCGAATATGTAAAATTTTAAGTTGTGATTCAAATAACTCTAATGATAAATCAAATTATATCAAAATATTTAAAATTTATTAAAAAAATTAAATAAAACGAATGATTAAAGTTAAATATAAAAGTCAACGATGACATCAATTAAAAAACAGAGAGAATATAATAATAATAGCACTACAACAATATGATTATTTTAAAGAAACAGACACAAAATTTCCACAATCAGATGGCCGTTAGCATATGTCGATCGGTGCCGTGTGACGACGAATCCCAGAGTTGCGCCATGTCTGTACCAATACGCTCATCTGATCCGATCCGAAACAACGGCGCGGCCGACGGCAGCACACGTCGTCGGCCGGATTAGAAAACAATACTTGGGCATGTTATGAGCATGAGGAGATCACGGCAAATCCCCCGTTTCTGCGAGAAAAATTGAAGCGCTGCATACCAACCGAGATGTCCAAATCTCGCTAGTACAGATGTGACGTTTTGGTTGAGAAATATCTTGCAGATCTGAGCTTAATATTAAATTGATGGATAGTCACATCACATACAGGAATGCATGCCCTCTAACGAAAATAAGACCGCTACATATAAGCTCAAGAACAATTTTTTCAGCCACATTTAGATTATAATCTAAGCAAAATTTTCTCGTTATTCACTTTTTGCTTTTCTTAATTCAAATTTTTAAAACCGCGGTCAACAAAAAGCGAGAATAAATGTTTGATAAGATTATTGCTTATCAATAAGACACTTACAAGCGGAGCCAAATAGGATCTTTAGTGTATCAGCTTGACACACCAATTAGTAGCTGCTCCATATCACGTAATCCCTCTGGTATAAAAAAATGTTTTGAATAAAACTTTAGTTAAATATTAGAAATATAAATTATAAACATTTTTTAATTTATTAAATTTAGATATGTAAAATTATAAGATTAAATTTGTACTGCAAAGTATTTCATAAAAATATACCTTTCTCAATTTTTCATAAATATTTTTAAAAAAATAAAAATTATAATTATAACTTAAAAATCATTCTGCTGTCAAAATAACTTTCTTTTTATACTTGAGGGAGTATAAGTGCAGACACAAAAGTGCCGGAGCTCCCTGCTATAAAGAACCCCATAGCGGGCACTCTTCTACACCAAGTTGCCGAGCGCACTAGTGAAGCCCAAAGAGAAACTGCTTCAAGCGTTTTTTGCTTGTCACAGTATGGTGCATCAGGATCAAGGGCAGTTGGTTCAGGAGGTGGCTGCCGGCGGGGTCCCAACGCCGCCGAGCCGGTATGTGCTGAAGGAGGATGCCCGTCCGAAAGGCGGCGTCGCGCCGGCACCCGAGCAGCTGGCCTTCCCCACTGTTGACCTGCAACGCCTGGCCAAGCCTGGCGACGTCGAGGAGGCGGAGAAGCTCCGCTCGGCTCTCGAGTCATGGGGCCTCTTCGCGGTGACCGCCCACGGCCTGCCGGAGGCGCTACTGGATGACATCCTCGACGCGACGCGGGAGTTCTTCCACCTGCCGTCAGAGGAGAAGCTCAAGTGCGCGAACCGGACGGACGCCGGTGAGTTCCAGCCCGAGGGTTACGGCATCGACCGTGTGGATACCGACGAGCAGATCCTGGACTGGTGCGACCGCCTGTACCTGACGGTGCAGCCAGAGGACCAGCGGCAGCCGCAGTTCTGGCCCAGCCAGCCGCCGTCGCTGGCGAAGCTCCTGCACGAGTACACCTTGAGAAGTGAGCAGGTGGCCAGGCGCGTGCTCCGGGCCATGGGGAGGTTGCTGGGGTTCGGCGAGGAGTTCTTCGTTGACAAGGTCGGCGAGCGGGGCGGAGTCTACGCGCGGTTCACGTACTACCCGCCGTGCCCGCAGCCGGAGCTCGTGTACGGGTTGAAGCCCCACACGGACAACTCAGTGATCACCGTTCTCCTCGTCGACCGCGACGTCGGCGGGCTCCAGGTGCTCAAGCAGGACGCCAAAGGGGGGCCGCGGTGGGTCGACGTGCCCGTGCTCCGCAGGCACGAGCTGCTGGTGGTCGTCGGCGACGAGATGGAGATCATGAGCAACGCGGCCTTTAGGGCGCCTACGCACCGCGTGGTGACGTGCGACAAGGAGCGGATGTCGCTGGTGCTGTTCTACCAGCCGGAGCCGCACCGGGACCTGCAGCCGGCGGACGAGCTGGTTGACGAGACGCGCCCGGCCATGTACAGGAAGTTCAACGCCAAGGCCTTCGGCGACAGGTTCTGGGACGCGTTCGCGCTCGGCGAACGCACCGTCGAGTTCCTCAAGCTCAAGATCGACGACAAGGACACGGTTCCCAGCGCTTGATGAAGATGCTGAGAGTGATGAACCTGTGTGATCGATTCGAGCCGACCTATAGTTACCTGGATGCACCTGTTATATGTTGTGTGTGATCGCCAGTGTTCGTGAGGAACGTGCGTGTGTGTGTTAAGTACGTGGAAATAATTGATGCTGCCCTTCTTCTGTATGGATGTGATGATACTGTATAAATGAAGCTCGTGGTTATGTACTCGCTCTATTTTTAAATTAATATCACCGTTATTTTTTAATATTAATTTTGATCATTCGTCTTATTAAAAAATATAATAAATTTTCTATATTTTATTATAATTTTTCTTTATCGTCAAATGTGTTTAAAACACAGCTTATAATTTTACACATTTAAAATAATTTTAGTGAATAAGATGAATGGTTAAAAATTATATTAGAAATTTAGAAGTTAACAGTGATATCAATTTAAAAATGAAAAGAGTATGCAAATAGTGTTAGTGTTAACATAAAGTTTTGCTGCGTGAGAAACAATGTTATGTCACTCAGGCTGATCATCAGTCTGTGATCACCTCCATAAGTCAGTCACGGATCGCAGCAGAACAGTTAGTCCCCATTCGTTTTCTCAGCTTGGAACGAGTGGGATTCATCGGTCTGATTTCAAAACACAGTCCAATCAGCAGTTAAGGCCAGTCTGATATAAAAATCAATCCATCATACCTATTCCCCAGCCCTCTGATTGTAACGTAACCGCAACTGTCGAGTATCTTAACAAAGTAACTGATGAAACAATGTGACACAAGCAAAATTAAAGGAGCACTAGATACTTACCTTAACCAAACATAAAAATTTTCAATGTGATTATATTAGACATGCATTCAATCTTACGCGTGACTTTAAGTAACATAGATCCCGACCAGGAATAAATATGGTTCAAAAACCGTTCCACAGCCTCTGAACGAAGTTTTAAATGGACCCGTGTCAACTTCAACAAGATAAAACCGGAGGCGCCATTCCTGGAAAACTTCTGGTAAATAAAATTCATAAGAAAACTTGAGTTTTTTCGGACCAGCAGAAAATCATGAAAATATCTGAAAAGATGGCTGGAAAGGGAGCGATCGTTGCATTCTGTGTGGGTGCCTGGAATCGGTGGATCATCTTCTTTAAATGTTCTTTGGCTTGTTTTAATTGGTGTGTGATTAGAGATGCTCGGGTGGGAGAGGATCCCTGTGTCTGTCAAAGATTTCTGGGAGAACTGGATCATATTTTATCAGTCTCTGCCGAAATCAGTGGTTTTAGTTTTCTTTGCAGGTGTTACTTGGGCAATTTGGAACACCCGCAACAAAATGGCTATTGAAAAGAAGTTTCCTAGTGCAACTGATGCTATGTTTGTTGGTCTTTCGATGTTACAGAATTGGAAGCCTCTAATGAAGACGGACACCAAGGAGAAGATCGAGGATATGAACTTGAAGATACTGGAGTTTCTGAGGAGTCGGTCTGTGCCTGAAAATGTGTCCGATGTGTTTGTGCTGTAGGTGTG
>BCLH01000209.1:203234-224663 GCA_001602315.1 Zoysia pacifica
ACAAAATGGCTATTGAAAAGAAGTTTCCTAGTGCAACTGATGCTATGTTTGTTGGTCTTTCGATGTTACAGAATTGGAAGCCTCTAATGAAGACGGACACCAAGGAGAAGATCGAGGATATGAACTTGAAGATACTGGAGTTTCTGAGGAGTCGGTCTGTGCCTGAAAATGTGTCCGATGTGTTTGTGCTGTAGGTGTGATGCTTGCTTGTTAGTCTGGCTTTTGTTCCGCGTTGTAGTTGCTGTTTAGTTGTTTCTGTGGTTCTCGTCCTGTATGCTGGTAATGCCAGCTTGACCTGACCTTATTTTGGCTTCCTTAAAAGTGGAGCAAGTTTGCTCTTTTCCACAAAAAACAAAAAAAAAAAAAACTGTTAGACAGTGACCACAAGGCGAAGATTTTTTTTTTTTCTTTCCCTTGGGGTGATGCCGCCGCCGTCGTCGTCGTCGTTACACGGCACCTCTGTCCATTTCTGATCTTGCGATGTCATGTCATGATCGGAGATAACGGGCCAGCAACCGAGCAACGAAATGACTGACGCAGTGACGCAAAATTGCCGGACGAGGACAAGCGCAGCCGCGACAGCGGAACGGCGGGCTGTCCGGATACGTGGGCACAACAATAATTCAGTACGACGATCGATGGACTACTCGCCAAAGCCGTCAGTCACTGGCTGAATCACTGGTCCAGCTGATAATGAGCTGGTAGCCATAGATCGCGCCGAGGAGTCGACGTCGAAGAAGACGTTCGAAGCATCGAGCAACAGGGACGCTGAAAGCTCGGCCGGTGCAGGAGCTAGCTCGTCTCCGGCGGTAACCGCGCCCTCCCCCCCCCCCCTCGTGTCGTCGCGCGTGCGTAGACTACCACGCCGTGGCCATGGGGGCCGGTCCCCGTCACTGACCACGACCGCCTGTGTGCCGACGAGGCCGCGGAGCTCCGGCCGTCGCTCTAGTCCTGGCCGGGGCATCTTCCTGGTACACACGTGGCCGTCGTCTGATCGTCTCACGTACTATGAGTTAGGACTTAGGAGTGTATGACGGACCTCAAAAGTGCTGATAGTGGAAAGGTGCGCAAATATAGAATAAAAGTATAATAAAATTTATTTTAATAAATTGTGTCTATTAGGATTTGAACTTGAGATTTTGACTCATGTTGAGGTGCATATATCAATTAATTAATCTTAAAAGTTTAAGCTAATAAGAAAAAATTGAACAATTTAGTTATACTCAGCATCTCGAAGTAGAGCACAGGAACGTACGTGGTCCACGCCTGGACGCTGGACGGCGAGGGCTTTCAATCTCGAAGCGCTTGGCTGAATGAATTGTGGAGGCGTCATTGCTTGCATATGGCAGTTGAATATTCCGACCTTAGCAAGGACTATTCTTAGCTGATGACGGTGTGCATGTTTGACTTCGAGCAAGGAAAAACTTGCCGATCAATAAATAATGATTCCATATTCTAACGATTAAGTGTGTCTGTATGTGTATCGTTGATTCACACGCTCGTGTATGCAAAAACTATATCAGGGCCGCTCAAGGCGCTTAAGATTCCATAATTCCGGTGAGCAGAAGTAGGCAGAGAAATCTCCAACAACACCCACCCATGGCGGATGATTCATGGAGGGCGCCGACGCCGGTGCAGGAGCTGGCCGCCGCAGTGGACGAGCCTCCGAAGCAGTACGTGGTGCGGGAGCAGGACCGCCCCAGCAGCCTGCTGGCCGCCGCGGACATGCCGGAGCCTGTCCCGGTCATCGACCTCAGCCGGCTGTCGGGTGACGCTGCCGAGGCGGAGAAGCTCCAGGGTGCGCTGCAGAGCTGGGGGCTCGTCCTGGTGGGCTGAGCTGCTTCAGTTTTTCCCCTTTCTTTCTCCCTTGGCTCCATCCTGACGTGCAGCACCTATATGAAATTCTGAATCCAACAGGTTACCAACCACGGGATAGAAGCGTCCCTGATGGATGCCATAATGAACGGTGCAAGGGAGTTTTTCCGGCAGCCAATCGAGGCGAAGCGGAAATACAGCAACCTGATAGATGGCAAGCGTTTTCAGATCCAAGGATACGGAAACGACCGGGTGGTAGCACGGGACCAGATCCTGGACTGGTCTGATCGGCTGCATCTCAGAGTGGAGCCGGAGGACGAGAGAGACTTCGCTTTCTGGCCTCAACATCCTGAATCTTTCAGGTCCCATACTTTCACTGAACCTAATTGCTAAGCACAAAAAAAATGTTTCACTGAAATTTTCTTGTGCCTTCTTTGCAGGGACGTTCTGCACGAGTACACGTCAAAAACCAAGAAAATAAGGCGCATCATGTTTCAAGCCATAGCCAGGATCTTGGAGCTCGAGGAGGACCATTTCGTCAGGCAGATCGGTGACAGGGCTACCGCATTCGCCAGATTCAACTACTACCCCCCGTGTCCAAGGCCTGACCTTGTCAATGGAGTCAGGCCTCACTCCGACGGCAGCGTTCTGACGATCCTCCTCGTTGACAAAGAGGTCGGTGGCCTCCAGGTTCAGCGAGACGGCGTCTGGTACAACGTTCCGGCCAAACCTTACATGTTGCTGGTTAACTTGGGAGACTGCATGGAGGTGAGAATCTGAATAGAACCCAATCTTGTTTTCTTAATAAAATAATAATAAAGTGATGCTTAAATTCTATTGCAGATAATGAGCAATGGGATCTTCAAGAGCCCTGTGCACCGGGTTGTGACGAACGCCGAGAAGGAGAGGATCTCACTGGCCGTGTTCTACGGCGCTGACGGTGAGAAAGTGCTGGAGCCGGCGGCCGGTTTGCTGGACGAGAAGCGGCCAGCAAGGTACAGGGCGCTTGAGTTCAAGGAGTTCGCAGCGGGGCTCTTTGAACACTTTTCTCGAGGAAGTAGATTTATCGAGACACTGAAGATCTAATTAGGCTCTGTCAGCCCGTTGTGAACACCATATGAGAATAAAACAAGGCCTATTGTCATAACGGCCATTGGCAGGATAATTTTTTTTTTTTGAGACTCCTTTGGCAGGATGATGTGTGTGTTGGTCCTGTTATTGTTATAGTGGTGGGATAATAACGGTATATTTGCCATTTTCTTACCTTGGTGCCATTGTCCATATTTTCAAAAAGGCGTGCACTTTTTACCATTGTTTTTACATGTTTACTCATGTTTTCTTTAATAAAACAAGAATAAATATGTAAAAAACAAAGGCAAGTGTGCAACTCTTGCGTCCAGTCGGATGCTATGGCCAGTTTCTATTGACACTGGCCCGTTTAGAATAGAGGATTTTTTTCTTTTTTTACATTTTTTCTATAAAATTAAATTAATTCTTGTGAAATTTCTATAAAATTTCTTTGAAATTCCTACGTTGCAAATAGACCCTCAACAGATAATGAGCTACGGGGCCTTCAAGAGCCCAGTGCATTGGGTTTCGACCCTGTTCTACGGCCTTGTTCCACAAGACCACAACAAGACATAAGCCCAGCGGCTAATCTGTTGCATGACAGGCAGCCGGCCCTGTTGAACAGCAGTTGATCGTGTGTGTTCTGATGTACTACCGGTGATACGATCATCGACATGTATTAATGTTATTTATGCATTGTTTGCATTGTTTCCCACTATGCACACTATTTGTGCTGTTGTAGAGTGAGATCAAGGGGTTTGATAAATTAACCCGGGCCCATAAATGACATGTCGTTTTTATGCCCTTCGGTAAATATCCCACTATATATATATATATATATATATATATATATATATATACACCGTTCAAATTGCTCTTCCACGTTTACCTATCACACACTCACACTATCGTCGCGATATGCAAAGATATGCCTCTATCGTCTTCTTTTCCAAAAAATGGACCAAAGTGCCGCAGAAAACGACAGTCAAAACAGGCGGCTAAAAAATGTCGATCCCGGAAGATAGCATGACTAACGGGAGAACGGAGAGGGGCGCGCGCTGCCAGAGTGCCATTGAGCCTATATCCTCCGAGTGTCGAGACCAACAGCTTTGACAGAGCGAGCAATCATGGCCGACGACCAACCGTGGAAGATCCCGCCGATCGTGCAAGAACTCGCCGCCGGCGTGCAGGCGGCACCGAGCCGATACGTGGTCCGAGGGCAGGACCGTGCCGATGTGGCCGGCGCCGTCATGCCGGAACCCATCCCGCTCGTGGACCTCAGCCGGCTGTCCGCTGGCCCTGACGACCCCGACCCGGACGAGGTCGCCAAGCTGCAGTCTGCGCTGCAGAGCTGGGGGCTCTTCCTGGTAAACCTCTTCCTCTGCTCTTTTCGACGGCATGCATGGCCTGATCGAACCAACAAGCTTTCTGAGTTCTGATCGACCGTAATTTCTCCGCCGGCCAGGCCGTTGGACATGGAATGGAACCAAGCGGTCTTCCTGCCAGAATGATGGAGGCGACCAGGGAGTTCTACAAGCTTCCCATCGAGGAGAAGCAGAAGTACTCCAACCTGGTGAATGGCAAGGAGTTTAGGATCGAAGGGTACGGCAACGACATGGTGGTGTCGGAGAGCCAGACCCTGGACTGGTGCGACCGCTTCTACATCATAGTGGAGCCCGAATCCCGGCGAGTCCACAGCCTCTGGCCAACGCAGCCTCCATCTTTCAAGTAAGTAAGGCTCAATTTTTATGCACATCACAGTTGCATAGCTAACCGCTCATATTTGTGTGCAACAGCGACACTCTACGCGAGTACACCACCAGGTGCCGTGAGGTCGCCGACCTCGTCCTCGCGAATATGGCCAAGTTGGTAGGTCTCCGCGAGGGCTACTTCGTCGAAAAGATGGGCAAGGAGGCAATGGCGTACGCCAGATTTAGCTACTACCCTCCGTGCCCCGAGCCGGAGCGCGTCTTCGGCCTGAAGCCCCACTCTGACGGCTCGGTGATCATCGTCGTCCTCGTCGACGACACCGTTAGCGGGCTCCAGGTGCAGGACAGTGCCGGCGTCTGGTACGACGTCCCCATCGTTCCCAACTCACTCATTATCAACGTAGGAGACGCAATAGAGGTACGGTATAAAGTACAGAGGTCACAAAATTAAAGCTCTAACAAAGTTTGGCAACGCATATGTGCTCGTCATCATGTGTTGCTCTCGAAGGCAAGCTACTAGTAATTTCTTTTGATGCATGGGTGTGTCATGCAGATAATGAGCAACGGGCTGCTGAGAAGCCCAGTCCACAGGGTGGTGACGAACTCGGCGCGGGAGCGGGTGTCCCTGGCCATGTTCTACACGATGGGCCAGGAGAAGGAGATCGAGCCGGCGCCGGAGCTGGTGGACGAGGAGAGGCCCGTGCGGTACCGGAAGACGAAGACCGAGGAGTACGTCGCCAAGATTTTCGAGGGGCTCGCTAGAGGGACGCGAGCTATCGATGCGGTGAGGATCTGAGCTTGCTGCTGGGGCACAGAGCCGCAGACGCAGGACCGGCCGTTGTATCCGCCGTGCCCTGGAGTTGTTGCTTCCGTATTTCCGTGCTCTCGTTATGAGACATGTTCTGATCACAATTTTTGTCTGAATGAAGTGCTTCATGTGTGAATAAAGCATCGCAATTTTTTGGTCTGGAAGATGGTGCGGTTCGTGTACTTTTTTGGTCACAATTTCTCGTGTGCGTGAATTACTTACTGCATCTGCCGCTCGCTAGAACCATTGACAAGGGTTTTGCCAGTCCAGCCTACTGAATCGGGCCAGCACCTTGCGACGGCAACAGCGGAAGCGGCCCACAGTTTAATCAGTGCGATGGTGCGTCCAAATAAGACGCGGAGGCCCATCACCAGACGCGAGCCGATTGCCTCGCCGTGAACAACAGACGCGTCCGCAGTCCGCACCGCTTCCGCGCCACCCGCCCGAGCGCGCGCTTGCCGATTCCCCCAACCTCTCGGGGGCTATGCCGCAGCAATGCACCGCGGCGCGTGCGGTGGCGGCTACCGCCGGCCTCTCCGGTCGGCGCGTCCTGCCCGCGCGTGAGAGACATCACGCACCAATCTCGCCAACGACCGGTGACGGCAGCAGCCGCGGACGCGCCCGCCAGCCGAGCGCACCGCCGGAAGGGCGCTAGCGACACCCGCCCGGGCTGCTGCCGCTGCTGTCAACAGCTGTTCGATCGAGCGGTCGGTCTGGTCAAGCTGGAGCGAGCACGACCCTCTCGTGGAATATGCTCCGCGCTTTGATGACACTGCCCTGCCGCGGAGCATCTACCGAGAGATCCTCCGCCCCCTTCCCGCTGCTAACGAGTGGCGGGCGGCACGCGCCGGAACGTGCAGAAGAACGGGCACCCGGCCGGTTGCTGGATCTGCCCGGGCAAACAATTCTTTTCTCCGTCCCCGTCGCGTCTGCCCCCCGTCCCGGTGGATCTCCCCGCGCAGGCGCGCCGCAAAGGCAGCAGTATGGAACGGGCGGGATCTGAGGGAGCGGCGCGAGATTCGTGGGAGAATGGGGGAGATCAGGATCGGATGAGATGGCGCCTCCACCAGAACGGCAAAGAGGCAAACCATAAACTAATACGACAACGTCCACGCTGTCACCGTCGCCTGTGCGACGTGCGCCAACTTGTTTAATTTAATCACAATTTTGTTGGTTAGAAAAAGTGGCCCGTTTGATTAGTCGGGATTGGTAATTGCGTTACAGCACCGACACTAGCTAGCTCGTCGCAGGGTCATGTATCCATGTGACGCGGACGTCGTCGACGGTGGTTGAGAGTTGAGAGTAAGTTCAGACGAATTTCTTGCTGTACGGCCATGTTGTAACGAAATGAATTTCAGCAACATGAAACGAAAAAATGGTCCCGTAATCCTCGTGACCAAACAATGTGTGTGTGGGGCCATGCTACACAGTTCGATGCGCCCGCAGTTCTCAACTTCCCATCGTCCTCCCAGCTCGCAAACGGATAAGTCCACTCCGTCGGCACCCATCTCTGCACGCATGTATACAACGGAACTTTATCCGCCTCTAGCTCGGCGTGCGTTTCCCCCGTACAGTAATCATCTACGTGGGCAGCGGGGTTGCGTCCAGACGAAGAATACACACATCAGCGGCAGGTGGACGCGGTGGCGTCGTCGTGCGGCGCGCGCGCGCGTCGCTCTCACGCGCGCCTGGCCCTCGCGCGCCGGCGCCTCCCAGCCGTTGCTGCCTCGGCGACGACAGCGACGCCCGGGTTTGGCGCTTGCGCGCGCGCTGGAGGTGGAGACGTGACCACGCTATCTCGCGGCGTCCGCGTATGTCACGTTATGGGTGGTCCGTTGCGGCAGCAGCAGGAACGACGGCCAGAAACGTTCGCATCAGGCGAGTCTCGCCGGCGTCCGGAACCAGGGCCACGAATTTCTCGCCGGCGCCGGCGGGATCCGCGGTGCGGTTTTTTTTCCCTTACCGATGACAGGCCGCCCGGATCTTACTACAATCCATGTGGTGCTGGTACGACGACCTTACTGAAACAGCATACTACTACACCAAAGATCGACACACAGGCATGGGACTATCGATACAAATCTGGCAACCAGTTCCCTGGAATTTACCGGTTTTGAAGGAAGCATGTGCGCGCTCTCTGGGTTCCGAGATGGACGTACGACAACCCCATCCTGCTCCGCTCAGCGCGTGGACTGGCAGCGTGCACTTGCACCGGAGCTCGAAGAGAGAGACAAATGGTCTGTGTCTGTCTCGCGGTAAAAGATGCTGCTACAAGACACTGCCAAGACCGAGGCGATAAGCCCATCTAGGCTAGGGCGCGCATCGCATCTGGTAGGAGGAAGAACCAATCAGGGCCATGCTCCTGCTTACACAAATTGCACAAAGCTCCTACCTACGAGTCCCTAGTAGTGGAAAGAAAACGGTACTCCGTACTTGTAGTTGCAGAAATTTCACTGGCAGTACCGAACCTGACGGACGGACGGACGCCGCGCCGCGAAGGCACCGCGGCGGCGCGTTTGTATGATGTATCGTCGTCGTCGCCTGCGGCGGGCGGATCGCATCACCGCCAGGCGCCAGGGCACCACCACGTACCCCGACTCCCCTAGTCATGGCGGCGGTGAGCATCCATGCGGGGCACGCACATGCTCCCTGTTCGAGGGTCCGAGTGTCCGGGTTAAAGCCTGAGACCCTGGAGCAGTGGATCGAGCCCTTTTTTCTGCGACTTTGGAGTTTCCGATGCGTCCGCGTCAACCAACCCCCAATCACGCCGGCGTCAAAAAAAAAAAAAAAAACCCCAATCACGCCGGGCAAGCACGCATCCACGGACCACGGCTTGGCCGATAGCAGCACTCATCGCGTCGTCGCCACCCGTTCCACGCGACGCCGGTATCCGAAGCTGCATGCTACTGATGATTCGGCCGAGTGTCGGTCGCTCGGTCTCTATCCGCCATGTACTCCTCCCTGCCAGCCAACGAGCGGTTTTATTCACAGCTCCGCTCGCTCGCCGGCCGGGCGTTCGACCCTGCACATGGCGTGACAGCGAGGTGCGAGCGATGGGATCCGTCGGGCTAGGTCGAGGTCGATGGGAGAACCGGAAGACGGTGGCGTGTGTATGTTCGTTCCACCGCGTGACAGGGATCACGGAGCTGATTCTGGACTGGTTTAATAACTTGCTTTTCTTAGCTGGAGGGATCGAGTGGATCGTTTGATTATCTTAACTCTTTTTTTATTGTCTTAACTCGTTTGCTCCGTGTCGATTCGATGGCTAGTCGTGAACAATGAGGTTGTGAAGCATGGGCGCACGTAATATAATTTATCACTATTTACAACTCTTGCTTCAGATTATGCTACTCCTACTAACTAATCAGGTGTTTCTGATGTTGACATTTCTCTGCAGTATGCACCTTCACTCTATCGCTCACACAACTGAAAAATATTGTTATTATTTTGTGACCGACTATGCAAGCCTGAAAAATGTTCAAATTAATTAGACAGTCTAAATTTAACAGAATTCAAACTTTAATCAGGACTGGCGAACTTCTCCGACAGCTTGATCGTCTAAAGGACCAAAATATACATGCACGATTATGGCTTATATGTGCAACTAACAAATTATTTTGATGAAGCTACCACCGAAATATAAAGCACCATCATCGAACTGGAGTAGGATAGGAGATCCCTGTCAAGCATTAGAGTGTACCAAACGGCCCAGCTAACCAGAGAAAGGTCTCCTTAAACTAACGACTCGCTCACCTGACGTGTACCCCATAACTTCCAAATCTTTTGGCATTCAGATAGAGAGCTTCTCATGGCATTAAATAAGGGGAAATAAAGGAAACTGAGACAATTTCAAGCTCCTTTATTTGAAAATTGGTGTGCATGTAAACCAGCACTTCTTTTATAAGATTTTGAATAAAAGATATGGAAATTTTGGAAGAACCATTTGCTGCATCACCTTAATTCCAAATACTCCATTCTAAAATTATTGTTGCCAATTTGTTTAGCTTTAAACTGGTGGTAACAACAATTTTAAAATGGAAGGAATACGTATCATCGTAGGTTTGTACATCCTTGTCACACAGAGGCGATCCTTGTCACAGAGGCGACGACAACGACACCGCTTATGCACCTCTGCTATGTTCGCGAACCAGTGCTCAGTGTTGAGGTAGTGATGTATACTCCAGTATGGAATATGGTCGATCAACATAACAGGCCTGAGAGTGAAACATGGCATTTGATTGTTCTTAATAATTAATTGCGTAAAGAGGAGTGTAGTATTGTACGTATAAATTAATATGTCAATCCTGTAAAATTCCTGCATTCAGGGGCCTCAAATCTCTCGACCAAAGCTTGAATGAGATTTTGAGAACTAACAATTTGGCATTCCTGCCAATAAACAGATAATTTGTTTCGCAAAATTTAAAAATGTTGAAATTGATAGATGGGTTGTATTTTCAATCCAATATGAATAAAAATAATCAAGCTTTGGGAAATTCAGAGTTGTTGGGACAAAAGGCATAGACTCTGCTTACAATATGCTTTTGTCTCTGCGAAAAAATGCCTGCCATTAGCGTGCCTAGCGTATTCTCGAATATTACGCCATCACAAAAACGAAGTTGCAGTCTGCTTGCTTTAATAGAGCATCCAATGAGTTTTTTCAACACAGATGGCGCATTATTGCAAGCTTAACCACTCACTCTTTACTCGATCTAGATCTTTCCTCTTCAACCGAACGAAGATAAGAAAAGATATTTATCCTCTGGGCCCACATGCCATCCCGGGGCCAGGAAAAAGCTCAAGAATTTCCAGCCCACCACACCCGCCCAAGAAAGCAACAAAGTGGCCGCACGGCCATTTTGCACGTGCCCCCCTCCCTTCCCTCTACATTCACGACCCACCCCAGCTTCTTTGTCCTCGCCACCGCACCACCGCTCCTCGATCACACACGCCTCACCCGCTATATAATCACACGCGCCCCGAGCGGAGGGGAGAGCGTGCAGTGCGGGACGCGTCGTCCTTTTTCCTCCCATTCCCCCTCCTCTCCCCGCCGCCGTACCCGCGTAGGGTTAGGTTTGGTCCATCGCCTCGCCATGGCGATCCTCTCGGCGCTCGCGACCGAGGTGCTCATCCCGGTCGCCGGAATCATCGGCATCGTCTTCGCCGTCGTGCAGTGGGTGCTCGTCTCGAAGGTGAAGCTCTCCCCCGCCGCGGCCGCGTCCGGCGGCAGCAAGAACGGCGGGTACGGCGACTACCTCATCGAGGAGGAGGAGGGCCTCAACGACCACAACGTCGTCGTCAAGTGCGCCGAGATCCAGAACGCCATCTCCGAAGGTGAGGACGCGCGGTTCGCTCAGATCTGGGTGTGTCGCGTGGTTCGATTAGATCCGACCATTTCGTGGCCGTTTAATTTGAGAGCCGCGGGTTCTGTTTCGGTTTCTAATGGGTGAAGTGTTATAGTCAAGTCGTCTATTCATGGTAAAATTATCTCGAAAGCTATTTTAAGTGGCAAGTAAAAAAAACACCGGAATTATGATGTCCGCTCGTGTCTTTAAATAACGCTGATCTGACGCTTAAGCTTAGTCTTCGCGAGCATGAAAGTTTCAGAAGGGAGAATGGATATTCTGATGCTGTGGAACGCAAGCCTTTCTGTGGGGGATGCTGGAACCTTTGTGGGGGCGGTCAGATCCCTTTTCCCCCAAACCTATGTACTTTTATGATATTTTTAGTCCCTCATGGCCTGTGTCCCAAATCGGCATTTTCAAGTGGGGGACTCGTGTGCTAGTGTTGTTTTCTGGAATTTGGTTCACGGGTCCCAAGTGGGTCTCGCAAATAATTTTTCTTATCCCCAGCGACGTGTAAATCTGGGCATTGGCACGCGTAGCGGCTGATGAATCTCGGCTTTAATTAAGAGTTGCTATTTAAATGCTTTGAACGGTGCTTTTTGGAGCTGTGTCTGTGCTGTAGTAAAAATGTAAAGTAACTTTCAAGTGGATTGTGTAGATCGAAACGTGTTCGTGGAAGATTCGTGATGGATCTGTCACCAACTCTATGTGTGGACGCGTAAGTAGAAAGAAAGAATCCGGGCGGCTTTTGGCTGACAAGTTTACATTAATTATAACCTGCACTCAATGTCTCTAGTTCTAGGTAGATCTGGACCTTGAAGATTGGGTTCTTGGATAAGGATATGGGCCATCGGTCACCAACGTGTTGATTACCCTTGACTTCTGAGCTTCCCAACTAGTAGATCAGTAGCCCCAAATGCTCATAAAATGCGGGCCCCATCTGTGGAGTTTTGTTTTATCTGTGTCACATATGTTGAACAGAATTGTTTTTCCACCCTCTGATTGAGATGGGGACGCACCTAGAGCTACTTTTGGAAGTATCTGATTGGAGGGGTATTCGGGTTGAAACACTGGATGATTGACAAATGGCTGTCGAATGTGTCGATTTGGACTGATAGTAGTATGTTTATTTGATGTTTGGTTTGATGAAGTGTGCCTTCTGTTTTTTTTTATTTATTATTCCGTGCATATTAGTATCTAATTTTTGTACAGTGTAAGTCAATGCCACTGCTTTGGCATCTTATTGGAGTCTAGTCATATGATAAATATTTAACAAATGTCTTTTCTTCTATCCAGGAGCAACATCATTTCTCTTCACTGAGTACCAATATGTTGGTATTTTCATGTCGATCTTTGCTGTTGTTATCTTCCTCTTCCTTGGTTCGGTTGAGGGATTCAGCACAAAGAGCCAACCCTGCACCTACGGCAAGGACAAGACCTGCAAGCCAGCCCTATTCACTGCTCTCTTCAGCACCGTGTCTTTCTTGCTTGGAGCAATCACCTCTCTGGTCTCTGGTTTTCTTGGCATGAAGATTGCCACGTATGCCAATGCCAGGACTACCCTGGAAGCCAGGAAGGGTGTTGGGAAGGCATTTATCACTGCTTTCCGCTCTGGTGCCGTTATGGGATTTTTGCTTGCATCAAGTGGGCTTGTGGTTCTGTATATTACAATCAACGTGTTCAAATTGTATTACGCTGATGACTGGGAGGGTCTTTTTGAGTCCATCACTGGTTATGGCCTTGGTGGTTCTTCCATGGCTCTCTTTGGAAGAGTTGGTGGTGGTATTTACACAAAGGCTGCTGATGTGGGTGCTGATCTTGTTGGCAAAGTTGAGAGGAACATTCCCGAGGATGATCCTAGGAACCCAGCTGTGAGTTTTTTTCTCCAATTTTTATGTTATATAATGTTATTTTACAGATAATCTAACAAGGCATGATGGCCATTTATGGTACCTAGTATTTCCTTTCCTGAAAGTATAAGTTTTGTTTTGCAGGTGATTGCCGACAATGTTGGTGACAATGTTGGTGACATTGCTGGAATGGGATCAGATCTCTTTGGTTCATATGCAGAATCTTCCTGCGCTGCCCTTGTTGTTGCATCTATTTCATCTTTTGGAATTGATCATGATTTCACCGGGATGTGCTACCCCCTTCTTGTTAGCTCTGTTGGCATCATTGTCTGCTTGATCACGACACTGTTTGCGACCGATTTCTTTGAGGTCAAGGCTGTGAATGAAATCGAGCCTGCACTTAAGAAGCAGCTTGTCATCTCCACTGCTTTGATGACTGTTGGTATCGCGATAATCAGCTGGTTGGCCCTTCCAGCCAAGTTCACTATCTACAACTTTGGTTCACAGAAGGAAGTGTCTAACTGGTATGTTCTAGTCAATTTTGCTTACTCGTTTGTGGAGTGTGCAATCTCTTCTGACTCAATTGTCATGGCTTGTCAGGGGCTTGTTCTTCTGTGTTGCAATTGGTCTATGGGCTGGTCTTATTATTGGATTTGTGACAGAATACTACACTAGCAATGCGTACAGGTAAGAAGCCTGTTGGGCTGTAATTTTGTGGTTATTTCATAATTGGCACAGTATTTTAACCCTGTCATGTTTCTTCTGTGCTGCAGTCCTGTGCAAGATGTTGCAGATTCCTGCAGAACTGGTGCTGCTACTAATGTCATATTCGGCCTCGCTCTCGGATACAAGTCTGTTATTGTCCCAATTTTTGCAATTGCTCTCAGCATCTATGTCAGTTTCTCTATTGCTGCAATGTACGGCATAGCAGTTGCTGCTCTCGGTATGCTAAGCACAATTGCCACTGGCCTTGCTATTGATGCTTATGGTCCCATCAGTGACAATGCTGGTGGTATTGCTGAGATGGCTGGAATGAGCCACAGAATCCGTGAGAGAACCGATGCACTTGATGCTGCTGGCAACACAACAGCTGCCATTGGAAAGGTAAAATTATTTTGTTTGCATCTTTCATCTCTGATTATTCTCAGGTTGACTCTATATAAGGGTTAGTAAGTTATGCAATTGTTAACTTGATAGTAGATGATATATTAGATTGTTAGCAAAAAGAACTATTGTACTTGTCTTTAACTTGAAGCACAAAGAGAACTATTGCAGTCTTAAAAAAAAGGGTAACCATCGTATCACTCTGCTAACTTGATGCATTTGTAACCTTTTCCAGGGATTTGCAATTGGATCAGCTGCCCTCGTGTCCCTTGCACTTTTTGGTGCCTTTGTCAGCAGAGCTGGCGTGAAGGTTGTTGATGTCCTATCCCCTAAGGTCTTCATTGGTTTGATTGTTGGAGCCATGCTTCCGTACTGGTTCTCTGCAATGACCATGAAGAGTGTGGGAAGTGCTGCTCTTAAGATGGTGGAGGAGGTCCGCAGGCAATTCAACACCATTCCTGGGCTGATGGAGGGAACTGCCAAGCCCGATTACGCCACTTGTGTCAAGATCTCAACAGATGCTTCTATCAAAGAGATGATTCCTCCTGGTGCATTGGTCATGCTCACACCCCTTATTGTTGGAACCCTCTTTGGTGTGGAGACACTCTCTGGTGTTCTTGCTGGTGCTCTTGTTTCTGGAGTGCAGGTGTGTGTTATTCCTGCTTCCCTTTGTGCACTTCTGTGAGTTCGCTGTTTCAGGGCGTCATGACTTTCCTATTTGACAGATTGCCATCTCTGCTTCTAACACTGGTGGTGCATGGGACAACGCCAAGAAGTACATTGAGGTAAATATGTAGTCTTAGTTGATCATAAGCAATATCCACAGTGAGCACTAACTTTGTACTCAACATTGATCTGCTTGTTTCAGGCTGGTGCCAGCGAGCATGCAAGGACGCTTGGCCCCAAGGGATCTGACTGCCACAAGGCTGCTGTGATTGGTGACACCATTGGTGACCCTCTGAAGGACACTTCTGGCCCCTCGCTCAACATCCTCATCAAGCTCATGGCCGTTGAGTCCCTCGTGTTTGCGCCCTTCTTTGCCACACACGGTGGCCTGCTCTTCAAGCTATTCTAAGCACCACACCAAGTGCAGCAGAAGTATATGATCTATGGGACATCACAAATAACTCCTGCCAGATTGCCAGTCTGTCGCGCGATGCATTGCGCCACTGTTTTTTTTTTTGGTCTGTTATTTCAGGGTTGCCATTGGCTCCAATTTTGGCCTCTAGAAGGCCTCATCTCACTCTTTCTGCTTCTAGATTCACGTAGAACAGGTGTCTTCCGCTTGCGTATGGCAATTTTTCTCATCCCTTGATGACGGCGATAATGTTGAAATCTTGAACAATGATACATGATTGTTGCATTGTACTGGTAGCATATTGTAAGTCGGAGATCATTCATCATTTGTGCATCATTCCAATTTTGTAACTGCTGTGACGTGCAGTGTAATGCAAGGAAGACGAGCGCAGCACATGCAATCAAGCTGTCGCACGATACTGCACCTACAGTAGGCAACTAATCTCTCCTGCGAGGATTGCACAACAATCCCTTCGTGGGCAGATTGAGATATTTGCCTCTTGCTGATCAATTCAAGGAAACGGCGTTGTCTAGTGGCGGCTTTTGCCGACCCCAGAGCCCAGAGGAACCTTAAAACATCCTGAAAAATTGTTCTATTACAAATATGAATATTCCGTTCTTCAATATGCCACGAACTTGTAAATTTTGTTACATTTCCTACGAATTAACATCTCAATCTTTAGTTTAGGATGAAATAAACGAAAAACTTCTGATTCTTCTGACACATCCCTGGAAGCATAAAAAATTTCTTCGTTACCTCTGAAGTTTATTTGAGTGTTCTTCCATCCGATCAAGCAACGAGAGAGACATCATCTCGCCTTCCTTTCGATTATATCATAATTTCTTCAACATGTTGCAATTATGAAGCTCAAACCAAATCAAAACTATACCCTTGCATCTTACTCCATCTCCTAAGGTGGCAAGCTTCGCTACCCATCATTATATCGCCTTGCGTCATCTACCTTTCTTGACAACGCCAACCAATCGCACCAATTCATCAAAACAATGGTGACCCACCACGAATCTACTCTCAACTACACTCTACATGCAGGGGCATAGAAATGGGGAATATGCGAGAACACAATGGAGTACGGCGCCATTGTAATGGGCTGTCCCGCGTTCACTCTAACAGCTTCGAGTCTGGGAATGCTGCCATCCGCGTCAGTGGCCAAGGCCCTGCCGTTCAGCAGCATGACCTGGCTTTGCAGGTCGCCATCCTTTGGGGTGAGATGGTACTCGTTTCTCATGGCCCTTGCAGTCTCGGGGAAACCAGTGAGACCAGGGGCAGGGAAATGCTTCGTCTTCCTGCTGCGCTTCTTCGCGCCGTGTCGATGCGCGGCGGTGGCTCCTTCGCTTGTCACCGACACTTGGGTCGTGGTGTTGCCACTGAGGTTGATCAGCAGCAGAGTTATCCCTGGCTGAACATTGGACATACAGCCACACAGGTGAGAACTTTTAGCATAGATTTCCTAGCAGGATCAGAAGGCTGTGGCATTGTGCAATGAAAGGCTAATGAGTTGCTTACAGAATTCTTTGCGCAGTGCGCGTAAGCGCGGATCTTGTTGCTGCCGCTGAATGTCGTTGCGAGAACTTTAGTCCCCATGAGGCGGTGCCAAAGTAAAGCGCTGTGTGGGGGGGAAAAGATGAAAAAGGATCAAACGCCAGTAAAGTGAAAAAAAAAGATGAAAATGATTCCGCCAGACGATATGGATGCAACTTGGACCTATTCTTTGCTTGAACATCAAGCAACACGTTTAAATCTGTTACTATACCTGTTGGTACTACTACTTATTGAGCCAGATGTATTCTACCTGTAATAGTCAGGGTTTGGTTGGAACGTTGTTGTGTTCAGCAGGCCGTAGTTCCCACCGATCAAACTCTGTCTGCAGTAGCTCTTCGTGTCATACTTCGCTGACATCCCAAGCTGGTCCAAAAACCTTGAGAATCACCGAACCCGTAAGAGGAACATCTTCAGGGACAGCTGCATGACTCAAAACCTCAAGACTTCTGAACTCACCAGAAGCTGAACACGAACGAATCAGTGACAAGGTGGTGGCCGCTGTTGTAAGCGCCTCCAGCTTCACCAACCCACGCGACGGTCGACGTCCCTGCAGAACTCAGCATCCCCTGCATGTTGCTGAATGTGCTCGCCATGCCGTCAAGATAGGACGGATCCAGGATCTTTTCGATGAGATGTGTGTCCACCCCTGCGCCATGCCACACAAATTTCAGTTTCTACATGCATGTAAACCATATTTGCTCAAACAGAAGTTGTGAGCATACCTGGTCCCAGATTGTAGATGTGGTGGGTGATCACGTTCAGTTGATCGGGTTTGGTTTTGGCGATAAGCTCTGAATACCAGGCGGCGTCGAAGAAGCCTCCAGGAGCAATCACCAGTGGCTTTGATGATGGGTTGCCTTGGTATATTTTGTCGACGACTGATTTTAGAGCGATCACATCTGCAGCGTATTGGTCGGCCCCAACTCGAGCTCCAATTCCACTGCCACTGAGTTCATTTCCTGCAAGGAGAGCAGATCAGAAGCCCTCCGAATTCATGATTTGATCGGACAGAAAGTTCCTTATTTCTTGACAATATTTTGAGAACTGAAGGCGCAAATGTTACTCATTCGGTATGATTGTTGATACTCCCTCCGTTTCAAAAATATAAGTATTTTTAAATTTAGTTAAAGTCAAATTTTTATTACTTTGACCACTAATAATATATAATGAATAATATTTTCTCATATAAAAGTTATATTTTTTGAATTCATTATAAAATAATCTTGTATAAAAAGTATATTTTTATATCAAAATCTATAATTTTCTAGATATTATTAGTAAAAGTTAAAATAATTTGACTTTATTTAAACTTAAAAATGATTATATTTTAGAACGGAGGTGGTACTGCAGACAGAGGATAGTAACTGACAAATTGGAATTAGGAATGGACATGCCAAAGTCAAAATCATGCAGCAGTTCCTTTCAAAAAGAAAAAATGCAGCAGAGACAATTTCAGCCAAAAAGAATGCTAAGGATATCTTGAACAGAAAACTGTTGGCCTCTCAGAGAAAGGCTGGATATGTATCAAAATAATATTTCGTAAAAAGCTTTATATCTGTTCTATTTTAATACCAAATAATAAGCAGAATATATCGTTTTTTTAGAATATAATAAATTGATCGCAGGAACACTGGAGTTACATACCAAGCTCCCATCCATGAATTTTGTAGCCCTTGATTGCGGTGTATTGAACCAGCGATGCTGCATTGGTGTAATCCCACGGCCCTCCCTGAGATCCATCAGGCAACAGAACCCGGCCGTTCAGCGCGTTCAGCCCGAACACAACCTTCGCACTGAAAAAAATTTGCAGCACCAACTGATCACTCCTGAACAAATGGGGGAGAAAGAGCAGAGAACCGTAGTTTCAGAGGCTGATGAAGTGCAGATGCTGAACCCACCGAGATTTCTTGAAGAAGGCGTTGAGCTCGTCCCACCTGCGCATCGGCAGGCACCCCTGCGTGAACCCGTGCATCTCCGACGCGTTCTTGACGAACGGCGTGCACGGCTGGCGGAGGTCGGGCGTGCCATAGACCACCTTGTCCTGCAGCGAGCCTCCCAGCCGGAGCGTCAGCGGCGAGAACGCTGAAACAAGAGTCACGACCGCATTGGCAAAGGCGAGCTGGTAGTGCTACGAAACCTCAGTGGAGCCGGGCGTCGCCTACCTCTGACGGCATTGAGCAAGACCTTGTTGGAGAGATCCTGAGAGAGAGAGAGAGACAGAGAGACCCGAACAAAACCGCGTGTCAGTCCGCCGTGTTCTCGGATCAAGAAAAGAATTTAAGAGAGAAAGTTTAGGCAGGTGATCATCACCAACCAGGTTGAGAAGGGAGGCGCGGCCCCATGCGCAGGTACCGTAGTCGCACTTGTCCGGCGGCCACCAGTCCAATGTCGCGCACACGAAGTCCACCCCTGTGGCCGCCACCACGCGCATCCCATCCAGGGGGGCCACCGCCGTTTCCACCGCCGTGCCTGTCGGCAGCAGCGTCCCCAAGAACAAGAGCCCGCCGAGAACCCGCACCCGCAGCAGCCCGGCCGCCGCCATGCCCATTCCGGCAATGCCTCTTCAGGGAGCGCGAGAGCAGAGCAGCGTACCGTGGCGTACGTATGGCGCTAGTCTAGTCCGCTGTCCGCGCGTGGCAGGGAGCAGGCGGGCCGGGAGGAGAAGAGAGCGATGCCTGTGCTGCGTGCGCCGGCCACCTGCACGACGACTAAATAGTAGTAATTGGCAAACGACCAAGGCATGGAGGCGGGGGATAAGGGGACGGAAGCGCGCGCGCGCGCGCGCTTCTCCTTTCCCTGTCTCAGTCCTGACCCCGCGCGCCATGGACGGGTCCGGTCGCCTGACACCGCGGGCCGCGCGGCATGATCCATCTTCTCCGACGCTTCCACAGGTGACAGGCCCGCGCGTGCGGTGTGCGACAAGGTAAAACCTCGGCGGATTCGGTTATTTCCGTTACTAGAGAGTGAGCGAGCGAGCGAGCGGGCGAGTTCATCAAGTTTTGACCGGGGACTGGGACGGCGCGGGTGAGTTTCGGCGTGGGCAGCGAGTGGTGCATGCAGCATGCTGCTGCCAGCCGCGGCAGTGGACTGTGGACAGACACCGGTCGAAACTGCCGGGATGGTGGCAGTGGTGAGGATGGGCGGCAGGAGCAACAAAAAGCCTGGGTTTGGGGGGCGTCAATAATCCAATCCGCTCGTGTTGTCTCGTTGCTTGCTGCAGCCCGCGCTGTTGCACGGGAGGGGAACCAGACGGACGGAGGAGTTCGCAGCTTTGTTTTGTTCCTTCTTGATGTGTGAACTGCACTGTGAGCCAAGCTGGGGGCCGGATTCTGGAATCTCGCGACACGTTTCGAACGTCGTAGGAGGCTAGGAATTACCGGAGTTTCACGGGGAGGATCCTCACGTTTGGCCACACGGATCGCCGAAGCCTGAACAATAATGTTCAGAGAAAGTGCTACACAGATATAGAACAGGAGGAGTCTAAAAATTCGTGAATTCCAAACAGAGCAGTGTGTGTGCACGAGACGCAAAAGAAACGGTCGCCATCGACGAGTGTCTGCACAGCAGGCGTTACCACTTACCACGCGGGTGTCGCCGAAGTAATCTCTTTCCGGGGCGACCGCGACGTGTGAGCCATCTCCATCTGGGAACCCATCCCAAAACGACCCCACACGGGTGGCCTGCCTGCCTCTGCCTTTTACGGGTTCGCTTTCGTTGTGGGCGCGGAATGGCTCGTAATGGCCAATGGGTGACATTGTGACAATGGCTTGGCTGGCTCTAGCAATTGGAATTGGCGGTGGGATTAAACATGCGATGGGGTCCTTGACCTTAATGAACGCCCCTTGCCATGGCTAGGATATTTTAGCAAGTGTAGATCCCAGACTCGGCCACCATCTGAAGTGAAATCTGGATGACCACGCAGTTGCCTATTGTACGAAAGCTTGACTATGAACTTCTGCCAATTGGATAATAGTCCGTGTAAAAATTGTTTGGTAGTAGGAGTACCTGGCATGGAGACGTTATTAGACGTAGCGAATCCTCGTGGTCAAGTGGCACACTTTCTACAGGAATGAAGAAGGGCATGTTATCGTACGCTGGCTGGAGCGCATTCTGCAGTGGGCGGAGCTGGAGGCTGGAGAGCCAGGATGTGCTCACCGGCCGCGGATAGACACAGCATGCATCCTCTCATACCTTCGTTCAGGCATTCAATTCAATTCGACATGAGAAGAGCTCGAGTTCAGTTCGATTGGATTTGATTTTCCTCGCTTCGTTGGATTCTCTGGACACGAAAGGTGGGTGCAGTGGGCCGGCCTGCCAGTTGTTGAGTTCGATTTGATTTGAGTCTGGGCTGGAAGGCCGGCCCAAAGACAGAGGCTTCGGTTCACCTCCACGGGCGGCCTAGAGACGGGAGGCCCGAAACGATCTGGGAGAGGAAGCGCGAGCTGATTGGCGGCCCAAGGCGACGTAGTGCGCGGCTTTCGTTTCGGGTGCGTCGCCGCGTCGGCGACGGCCGGTGCCGGCGCACGGCGCACCTGTGGCACGCAGCCGTCGATTTGCAGGCCTCCATCTCCGGTCAGAAACGCGTCATTTTCCCCTGCAGCGGCGCACTTCCGCGGGTGGGCCGCCCACCACCAATCTGTGCCCGACCGTCCAGTCCACCACGATCTGCCATCACATCCATTCCAACAACCTCGCTCGTTTAACCACGGCCGCTCACGTGACAAGGACCCCTCCTTCACTCCACACCAAATCGCACACCAGTACGACGAGAGCTTCGCGCGCGCTCCGCTCCGCTTCTCAACCACCACGCCGTCACAGCCGCCCGTCGGCCGGCAGTACGACCGGGCGAGCGGGGCAGATGGACTGGTACGCGTGGCTGTGCAAGACGGGGCTGGACCCCGACCTAGCGCTGGAGTACGCGCTCCTCTTCGCGCGCAACGAGCTCGGCGCGGCCGACATCCGGCACCTCGACCACGAGTTCCTCGCCAGCATGGGCGTCGCCGTCGCCAAGCACCGTCTCGAGATCCTCAAGCTCGCGCGGCGGGAGACCTCGGCCGCCGCGGGCAAGGCCGTGGCCGCCGCCATCACGGCCCTG
>BCLH01000209.1:224864-235896 GCA_001602315.1 Zoysia pacifica
CCGGCGCGGTACCGCGGCGGCGGCAGGGTGGCGCACTGGAACAAGGCCGCGTCGCCCCTGCCGACGGCCCGCGGCGGCGGGAAGCCTGCTCTGCCGCGGCCGCTGCCGCTTCCAATGCTGACGTACGTGAGCAAGCCTCCGGTGCTCACGAACAGCGGCAGCAAGCGGAGGGACAGCACGGCGACGGTGCCTGCGGCCATCGCTGGCTGCCTCGCGGCCCCGGAGGTCAGCAGCTGCGACGACACCGACGAGGACGAGGACGACGAGGAGGAGACCGACGACGGCGAGGACGTGCAGTGGGAGTCCATGTTCCAGGATCTGAAGCCCACTTAGCCGACTCACGTACCATGTCACGTGTGCTGCTGCGGCTCCAGTTCCCACGAGTCGTCTCCGTGCAGCCGCGAGAAGAACACCACCAGGCAGGAGATACCTGCGCCTGCATTGCCAGTGGTTCACTGCTAGTAGTACTCACTGCCCAGCTGCTGCTCTGTTTGCAACAGTGGTTCACTGCTAGTAGTACTTCCTCCGTTGTTTAATTATTATCGCTGTTGCATTTTAAATTCAAACTATTTGTTTTATTTAATTTTTTAATAAATTTTATATATTTTGATATAATTTAATTTATTATTATAGCTATTTAAAACATAATTTAAAATTTTACATATTCAAATAATGTTTTTTAATAAAACGAGCGGTCAAAGTTGAATTTAAAAATCAACGACGATATCAATTAAAAAAAACGAAAAGAGTACGACAAAGCCCTGAATCGATCGATCCAAGTTCAGCAGTGAGTACACTGTAGCAGCATCTTGTTCCTTGTGCATGGTGATGGTGGCCACAAAATGCACGCCTCGTTCAGAAATATTACAGAGAAATGCAGGCGAAAGCCAAGAAAACCCTATACAGGGGTGCAACGGCATCGATCAGATCAGAGGCCACGTTCACGAGGTAGAACAAAACAGGGGTGGCGCCAAAGGGAGCCGGGGTTTGGTTTCAGATCTCAGGAGCGGACCGCTGTACTGCTGCTGTTTCGATAATCTATTCAAGCGATTCGAACGAAATCTGGTGACGACGCCACGATTGGACGCTCCTGGGGTAACTAGATCTGTCGGCTTCAGCGCGGGCAACCCCAGCCCAGATCTTGACCATTATATGCCAGTTTAAAAGTTTTCAGAGTTGGGGCCGCGTGCCGCGGGCACTTGTCAACCTTGCGTAAGAAAATTACAGTGCAGCTTAGAGCTGAGGTTTGAGTTTGACCAGAACATGAACAAATCGAAGCAAATAATATAGAATGTACACGGATGCCATATGAACCTGGACTAGTAGGGCATCTGGTAGTATAACATTAACAGAACCATATAACGCATTCCTCAACCAAGGTCCAATGCCAAACTAGCAAAAAATATATAAGGATGTGTGTGATCATAATTGAATTACAGTGGTTTACAATATTCACTCCTCGTACTGGATCGAGGTAGATGCAGAAAACAACACAGCTCGGATCTCCTATCAGTGTGCAGAGCTCCTCGGCTGGCTGAAGGAGCCACCTGCGTAGAGCATCTGGTACACTGGCCGGATCCTCACCGTCAGAAATACGCTCAGCAGTGTGCCCAAGCTTGCCGCACCGGCTAGAACACAGAATGTAAGTCTGAAACAATTTGGACCGTGGCATGCGATATCTGAGCCTGGCGTTGTGGCGCGTTGCTTCTCCACTTCTAGGTCGTAGACATAACCAGTAAGAGTATTGAACAGGAATGCGCCGACCGGGTTTGCCAACGCGATGAAATTATATATCTTTCCGAAGTGCTTCAGTCCGAAAAGCTCTGATGAAGTTGATATTACCACAGAGAACTGGACGCCGTAACAAATACCGAGTAAAGCAACAGAGACGTAAAGGGTGGCTTGACGGCCCAACGCGAAGAGCAGGTACGTAACTATCATCACTACTTGGGTGCAAATAATCAACACGGACCGTGGAAGTGTCCTTGACCTGAAATAGGAGAATTGTAAGATGACAGAATGATGCAACGTTCACATTTTGATTTTGAAAAAAAGGCATGTCCATCACTCACAAAAAAGAAAGCAGTTGACTACATATTTGTACACTCAGGATTCGTGATCCAACAGTTATTCACAAAAAACTATTGTAAATATTTTACTTGTTGGCTGCCCAGAAAATCTTATTAATTCATTACCTATTGGCGTAACGATGGTAATCTTCTCAATTCACAATTTTCTCACAAGCTACAACCTACTATGAGGGGGGCATGTATGTTTTGGAGTGACATACGGAATTAGCTGACATACAAAGCTACTGCATGGTTCTTATTAATTTTTCATCAGGATAATATTGAAATTCAAAACATGGAAACTGCAGCGTCGTTTAATGATAAGCCTAGGCAGTTAGGAGCTGTAACTTCTCCTCACAAAGAATTGATCGGCTACCAGGTATCTCCTAGTAGTCATCACTCATTAGGAACAATACTTTGTGAAGTTATAGAACTAGTGTAAAACAAGAAACATCCATTGTATAAAACAATTTTTTTCAAAGAGTATATACACCTGGGTGCAAATAAGATATACCTGACAAGATACTCAGAAGCGGCACCACCTCCCAATCGCCCAAAGAAATTGCAGAAGCTGAAGATAGAGAGTGAGATGGTTGTGTCGACAGCACCAGCTGCAATTCCTATTTGTGCTAGATTATTAAGAACAGTGATCCCAGATCCAACCCCAATGAAATATATTGCAAAGAGAAGCCAGAAATCGGCCTTCAGTATTGCTTCACGAAACCTGAAATCTTCCCCCCTTCTTGGCCTTCTGTTCTGCTTTATAGCACCTTCACCCTCAGCTAAGAGAATGTCAATATCAAAGGATTCATCATCTTCAATGCTACCAAGGTTAGATGCAGAGGAAGAAGGCAGCAAATATTCTGTATGATCATTATCGGAGGTTGGTGAGCTCTCTGATGAGTCAGATCTCCGGTTTCGTTTGAATAATGTCATCTTCAATGGTATTGTAAGGGGAGCAAAAAGGAGAACAACCATAATGGCAAGCAGAGTATAGTTCAAAACATCATTAAGAGTAATGACATGATCTAAGATTGTTGCTCCAACAAGAAAAACCCCAAGAAGAATACTCGCCATTTGTGCAAACACAAAATGAACTTGCTCTGCATTGCTCTCCACTAGAGAGGGTTCACATGGCCGAACAAAATACATGGTCAGGAGGCATATAGCAGGAACTCCAAGAGTGAGAAAAAGCAAGAGGTTGGTGGGAGAATCACGAAGCACTCCAGTGTATAATTCAGTGTAGACTGCAGCACTCAAACCAGAGTAGCCTTTCAGAATGCCAGCAACAGCACCTCTGCTGAGTGGGAAGTTCCTCATGTTGGTTACTAGAACAGCAGTTCCCAACCATGCGCCACCATTAGCAGCAAGACATAATGCAAACCATATCTGGTGAATAAACCAGGAAAGCCACTAGTCAATACACAATAGGTGGTTAAAGAGAACATGGAGGCTAGCTAAGTAAGACTAACATGATAAGAAGAAAAGTAAAGCACTAAGCAAAATACAGTAACAACATTAGGTCTGCCATGTAAAAAGTCTTCAATATATACGTGCATATTGCAAGATAACAACATCAATATTTTACTTCCTTTCTTATTTACCTATAATCAACAAAAGTTTGTCTGCTAGTGTTTGATAAGAAGTGCTACTTTGAATGTCCTGTTGTTTAGGGAAACACAGAAAGTGACATTTTGTTTTGTAGGTACAGGTTCCGATGATCTGCACTAAGCTTAAACCATAAGGAGCTTACTTGCACCGCGCAAAAGTGGCTAGAGCGAACCACCTGGCACAAAACTATTAATTCCCTTTTCCCCTAAATACACGTCAATTCTCAGTAGAGCAACTCAACTTCCACTCATCAACCACTAATTAAGTTGATGCTGCTAGTAATGACTGACTAAATCATAGCAAGTCGTACATTTCAAGCCCCCCCCCCCCCCCGGGTGCTAAGAAGTACTCTCTTCAGGACCATTATTCTTGATGTTTTGGATATGTCTTAAGTCAAACATTGGAAACATAAATTACAAATAACTTTAAAGTGGTTAAGTTTAAAAGGGAAAATTCTTTCTCTAGCACCGAAAGTTCACCACTTGCAGAAAATACCACCGAAAAATCAAAGGTCTGAAAATTACCATCGAAAGCTTCACTTCCCTTCGGGATTTAGCATTCCGTTTGTTTTTCATGTTGACGGTGTTAACTGAGACAAAAATACTCTTGTCTGTTTGTTCATATTGCTGTTGCTTTATTCATTAACATGAGAAAAATGAGAGCAACTGAAAAAAACATGAGAAAATGAGAGAGACACAAGCTGATTGACCTGACCAAAGAAAATCAAAACATACTAACTGAACAGGATATACATATACAACGAGATGAAACATCCAAAGAAGATCCAATTTAGATTGCACAAATGCGTAAGTCAACTGACTACAATCTGCAGCTCTGTGTCTCCAATTCTTGATTCAATCTGGAGCTCGTTCACCTCATTTGCAACAACCAAGAGGTCAGACCTACCACGGGAAAAGAGACCATTTGAGCTCATTTTGACGGGGTGATGTCGCGTCGCAGGGACAAGATGCAACACGGGAGCATGAGCACATTGTAGAGTGCAGCATGGGAGGGTAAGTGCACGTCGGAAGGGGTGGAGAGTCAGGAGCAGTGCTGCGATGGCCGACGACCAAGCTCGACAAGAGCAATCGGGCTGCATGCAGCGCCGCGTGCCACACAAGAGAGAGGGATCGAGGGGCGGCACAACTGAGACTGAAGCAGAGAGGTCTGCACCTCGCAAGTGCTATCCTAGTTAAAGGGCAAATAAGACATATCACATGTGTTATATGGGAAAAAGAGCAGAACGCTGTTTATACAGACAGAATGCTAAATCCCGAAGGGAAGTGAAGCAAGTGAAGCTTTCGGTACTCAGATCTTTCAGTGGTATTTCTCGAAAGTAGTGAACTTTCGATGCTAGAGAAAGAATTTTCTTATAAAAAAAATAAAAATCAAATTGCATTTTGAAGATTATGTGAATAAAACGTCAGAAGAAGTATGAGAGCGGAGAGAGTACGGCAACAGCAATTTCAACTAGATCGATCAGGACGGGCAACTCACCAACCAGTACGGCAGCGCCGGCGCGACGCCGGAGACGAGGAGCCATGCGGCGCCGTACCCGAGCAGGCACGCGGCGGCGCCGATGAGGAGCAGAAGGGCCGGGTGGAGTCGGTTGCAGAGCACGCCCGGTAGCAGCCCCAGGTTCTCGCCTACGTCGCAGGCGACCCCGAGCAGCGCGAGCCGGCTCTGGCCCGTCCCCAGCGTGACCTTGAGCTCGTGCGAGTAGAGCGCAAAAGTGGAGCTCGCGCCGCCCGCCACCTGCATCCACACCGCTGCCCCGAGACCCAACCACGGCGGGCGGCTCCCCGCCGACACCCGCATCTCCCCCGCCCGCTTGCCGAGCTAGATGAGCGAAGTGGGGAGGGGGATCGCGGGAGCAGGCAGGCGCTGCGAGATCGCAGGCCCGTGAGCGATCTTTATGCGGGCGGGGTTTGGGACTGTCCATGTGCGCGAGCAGAGACGGGAAGAGGACATGCGGGTTATGGGGAACGGAACGGCAGCGATTTCGATGAGGACGGTCGGGGTGCCGGGTAACGACCGAGCCCATGCCTATTTCCGGCCCACTTTCAACCACCCCTTTCCGCCTGGGCTGTTTTTAGGACATTGACTTAGTGGGCCGAATTTCCCTTCATTTGGGGCGGTTTCGATGGGGCGGAATCAAAGCAGTGAATGAGCCAAATGGGCTCATTAACGGGCTTGGGCTTTAGACGATATATAACTACACGTGAATCCGTTGCATGATCGCAATCTGCGCAGACCAAAACATCGTTAGGGTTCTGCGTCTCGGCGGCGGCGAGAGGCGATGGGACGACGACCATCTGTGTGGCCGGCGAGCCGCCGAGGGCCGTCCATCTCTCAGCGGGCCGCGTTCCGGGCACCGAGTCCATCGCCAGAGCCGGCCGGTGAACGCGCTACGCGTACAGAGCTCCAACGCTTGGATTGTGACGGCCGGAAGCGGAAGAAGACGTTGTACTTTGTCATGCAGGAGCAGGGCAACTGTCAACATGGCCCCGAGTCCAGTTGCTATTACGCGGTGCACAGCGTCGACTTGGCGCGTCCCCGCCGCGGCATCTCGGTCGCCGGTGAGGAGCTCGACGAACCCCCGGTGACGCGCTTCCAGGCGGCTCCAGAGATGGCGTTTTTCAAGGTGGGCTCGAAGATGTCACGGACAAGGACGCCCGCGTCGTCGAAGCCGAAAGCGTCATCATTGACACCGGCACATGGGAAGTTTCCCCCGGCCCGCCACCGTCCTCCTTATCGTACGGCCTCTTCGGGATCTCCGGTAAGATCTACGCGGTAGACATGCTCACGGAGGATCCGCGTTGTGAGGTTTTTCCCTCGACGATCGGCGCGTCCGCCGGCCGGTCACCGCTGCCGCGGCCACCGTTCAGCGACCGCGTCGTATCGATCACCTCGTACCCGCCCCGACGCGGCCTCCTGGTATCCACGGACAAGAACGAGACCTACTTCCTGGAGGACCGCCGCCGGGGCGGCGCGGCTTGGGTGGCGCTGCCGGGCTCGGCCGAAGCTGCCGCTGGGAGGCCGCGCCGTGTACGCCAAGGACCACGGCATGTGGTTCGAGGTATCGCCGAGGGATGGTCGCCTCCGCGCGCACGACCTCGACGTCATCAGTGGCGCAGACGAGGCCGAGCTAAGGCACGAGACGCACCGGGTGTCCGACCCCATACCGATGGTCACGCCGGGCGCGCTCTTGGGCGACGCCTTGCTGGTGTACCTCGGAAGCGGTAAGTTCTGCATTGTGGAACCCGCCAAACTTCTAGGAGCCGGCAGCGAAAATGTCACCGTGACGGTGTTCAAGGTGATCGATTCCGAGATGCCGGTGAACCTCGCGGAAAGGAGGCGGCGGCGCCGGTTGTGTGGCTTGAATGCTGAGTGGTTGGCGGCCGAGCTGGAGCGCGCGTGCGCGGACATGGCCCGGGAGCCGGGTAGGAGACGGCGGAGACTGTGCCGCGTGAACCTGTGGAGCCGCACTTACATTGTACGCGGCAGCGCCGGTCTGCGGTGTCGGCCGCACAGTCCATCTCTCGCTGGTGTCCTTTGGATGTGAGATAAACCTTGTTCCATTGCCAAGGTGTTAAGTTCAGTAGCAATTTGTAATGATCTGGTCAATACATATTTTATATCCTCAGCTTTTGCTCACTTTGGTTAGGTATTGTTGAGACATAAATTTGAAATTCTTGAAAGGAATTTAAACAAGTTTAATATAGAAGTATGCATATTTTGGACCTTCCATTGAAATTCTTATTTTTCATTAACCCGTTTTACAATGACGAGGCAATAAGAATTGATATACCGTGCGTTGTTTTGCTTTTGTTCAACGTCTAGTTGGAAACTTTACCATACCTTTGAACACATCATTTTCCCTAATATAGTTAATTATTTTGCCTCCTTTTGATCGATTGAAGATAACTAGACGAGATGTTGCTTTACCTGTATGAAGTTTTAACCAAGGACTGCATTTGCCATAGAGATCAAACCAAGGAGTATTTCTCCTTATTAATCAACAAATTCATTAGTAGTAGTTAGGACATCTTAACAGCATTTGTGCATAATTATAATTTATATTTGCTTTCTTTTTCTTCTATATACGCAAAGTTCATGTGAATTTGCCCATGGTAAAACACATTAGATGCAGCTACTAATGATACAGCTAATTTTTTTATGTATACGTGCAACTAATTAGAATATGTGACCATTACCAAAGATTGTGTATACTATATCTTTTAAACGATGTGCACATACTTGAGAACATATAGCCCGATTTGTCATTTAACCTTTTGATTCTATTTTCATAGACACAAAATCAATCGTACACACCAGTTATTCTAAGATCATCTACGAGTTTACCACTAGTTTTCTTGTGCCCTTAAAGAAGTATGGTTGACATACTTCTATTTATGCTCATGTGTAACAATAGACTCACAACTCGTATATGCTCCACAAAATAGATACATCATTTGTATACAAAACTGCGACTTCACATCGTCAATTCAGAGCTCATATATGGTTACAAAATGAATTAAGGAGCAAGAATTGGTCTAAGTAAGCTCTCGCCTCCAGTATCTACATCATGATGAAGACCAATATGCTCTGAATTGACTGAGCTTGTTGACTATGGGGGCGTTCGTTTCCACTTTTGGTGGCGTTTTCTCGCTGCAGCTGCTCAGCGCAACCGTTCGGATGCGGTCACAGCCTTTTTTCGGGATGAGTGTTGCAGGCTGTGTGTAGGGCTGAAAAGGATCTGGAAGCGGTCGGAAAACCATCTCAGCTATTTTCACTCTTATATTTACGACATCAGACAGAAACGAAACGAAAAAGCTAAAAACAGAAACACACGGATAAATATAGAATTCAGAAACAAAATAAAACGGTCGGTAACCCAAAAAAATATTGAAAATATAAAAAAAATAAATATCGAACATTCACTATATATTCAAGTTTTATGATATATATAATACAAGTTACAATTAAATTCACAACATACAACTCAACAGTATAGATCAATAAAAAGTTGTTTGGTTCGTGACCTTTAATTTTATCTTTCATAAAACATACTCAATTGAGATCTCATTGAAAACGGTAAAAAAAAATCCGCTGAAAACTAAATTACACTGTAACGATCGAAAAAAGGTCATATCTTTTTTGTTACCATTTTTATTTTTTTCTGTCTATTCAAAACCCATACAAAAAAACGATAAATGAAACGAAACGAAAAAAAAATTTCGTATCCTTTTCAACCCTAGCAGTGTGTTGCTGGAGCTGCTGCAAATTGCTGTCCACTGCTGCACCGCGCAGCCACAGCACCGTAGCAAATTCACAAACGAAGCCTATCTGATCCTTTGCTGATATATTTCTTTCAAGAGCTATAAAGCTTCAAAATGAAGAGAACAGATAACGCTTCCCTTCTACAGAGTACATAGCACCAATCCAGTAATGTCCCAAAACTCACATTGTGACAGGTACAAGAACGTCGAAATTTCAGAAGTGGCGTATGCACATACAAATAGATGGACAGTAACTGCTGCAGTACCCTGCAATCAGCGCCATGTACGAAAGAATGCAACAGAACAGAGCAGAGCAGCATGGCATAGTTAACGGAAAAAGAAAAACTGAAGCAACCCGACCAAGATTCTACGGCGACGGGGGCGCGGGCACCTCCGTAGCCCTCTGCTTGTTCGCCAGCGGCGGCGGCGGCATCCGCGTCGATCTGTCACCCAAGGACCGTCTGCTCCAAAACTTCCTCCCGCTGCCCGTGCCGGCGGCCGCGTCCCATAGCTTCCTCACGTCACCACCACGGTCCGCCGCAGCTACATCATCAACACCGTGCGCTTGTCAGCGTCGATCAGAAAAACAGAGATCCCTAACCCAAAACTAAAGAGAGTTTCTTTTTTGCCCTACTGGTTCCTTTTGACTTTTTTTTTTGAACTTTTTTTTAAGAAATGAAATTTAGATTTGGTTTCTTTCTTAGCTCTTCCATCAGTTTAGAGTGTTAAGTGAGAGATAAAATGACTATTTTATCTCTAATGTAAAAGGAGACCAATATAATTTTCATTTGTGTTTGAGTTAATGTCAGCATACATTATTAATCATGTGATGGTCAATAATCACGAAATTATATTAGAGAGATCAGATTAATATAAATGCAAAGAAAGTTTATGTTAGACAAGAGGCAAAATAGTCATTTCATCTCTCATTTAACCTCGTTAGTGCTCTAAACTAACGAAAAGGCTAAGAAAGAAACTAAATCTAAATTTCGGTGCTTAAAGGAAAGTTCAAAGCCAAAAAAGACAAAGAAAGAATTAGTGACTATTTTAAGGTCAAGAAAAAAAATTTCTCAAAACAAAATGGTGGAAAGCCAAACCTACCTAGACTGTGCGAGGAGCTGACTTCGCCAGAACAGATGAGGAAAACGACGACGGCCACCAAACAAGCGAGGAGGCTGCGATTCATGGACGCCGGCAACAAGCCAAGCCAAGCACGCGAACATGAACCTGCTCGCCGGCGCTGATCAACAAGGAGGAGCAAGCAATGGGTTCCGTAGTTCGAACGGCTGGATCGATAGCTTGTGTCAAGCAAGCCTCGTCAACCTGTGCTGGCTGCATATGATGCCGCGATCCGATCGAATGATCGATGCGAGGGTGTCGAACCGCCGAAGCCAAACTGGAGCTAAGCAGGCCAGCAGGTGGCGCGAGTATACGACTCTTCGTGCCGACGCGCGGCGGGTGCAGCGACGTTTTGGCGGAATAATTGCAGGCTTGCGGCTCGTGCGTGGTTCCCTGATTGAGATTGGCAAATGATTTTAAATTCAGGGTTTGACCTTGTTCTGGCTTCAGCTCCTCGCCTCGGCTGCGGGGTTCAGGGTGGCGGATCGAGGTGACAGTGCGTGGGGGGCGTTGTGTTGTAATCTTTTCTCTGGGTCTAGGAGTATAGATCCGAGAGTTTCCGTGTCACTAATAGATCTGTGGTTCGGAGGTGGTCAATACCTTCGGATCCGGTCGCCGGAGTCGAAGAAGACGATCCGGCCATCTGCCCTTTGTCGGTGCGGTCCTCTGCGCTTGGGCAGCGTCGGTCGGTGGAGAGGGCAGTGCCGTTGGAGTCACGGCGACGTCGTCGATCTCTCGGTGGCGGCGGTCGTCGTGGTGATGGTGCTTCCCGTCGGCACAGCGCTCCCTCACAGATCGGGTTTAGGGATGTCGGTGGGGTGCGGCGGTACGGACGAACTTCGGTCATGAGTTCCGGCCGGCCCCCCACCTCTATTTATTGTGGCGCTGGCGACAGGGGCCCACCAGCCATAATGGGCTGGGCGCCCCCGATCAGGGCGCGATTAGGTCAAG
>BCLH01000210.1:5842-38458 GCA_001602315.1 Zoysia pacifica
CGCCTCTGTGGCCGGCGCTCGGGAAACCCGAGCGGCGGCGCGGTCGTCGACGGCGAGGCCAAGGTAAGCCTCCGCCTCTTCCCTTCCCCTCCCCCAGTCTCGTTCCCCCTTAGGGTTAGGGTTAGGGATCCGAGGCTTTTGGGATTGGATCTGTTTTCTTTTGAGACTTTTTCGAAGCTCTCGATTTGCTCGAGAACCTGGCTTTGATACTAGTGTTGAATCTTTTGGGGTTCTTTCGGGTTCGGTGAGCAGATCGAGAAGGGGTGTGTTCTGTGGGTCTTTAGCTTCGGTGTTCGGCCCGGCCGACGCTGAGGAAGAAGACCCCGCCATCCCTCTGTTTGGTCGGTGAAGTCCGCGCTCGGGCGGCGATGGTCGGAGAAGAGTTGAGAGCCTTTGGTCAAGGTCGAGGTCGAGGGTGTGGCGGCGGTGATGGGGAATCCCGTCGCTGGCAGCGCATCCTCAAAGATCAGATTTAGAGATTGAAATATAGAGTGGGGTTTCGGCGACAGCCAACCTCGTGGTGTGTGCCCCGGCTCCCCCACCCTTCCTTTATATGGCGCTGTATGACGGGAGCCCACTAGCCACAAGGCTGGGCGCTCTCGATCAGGGAGCGATTCAGTTGGCCGTGGGGCCAACTGAAGACGAGATCAATTCCAGCCGGCTGTTTGGCCAACTAGATGAGATAAACCTAACATTCTCCCCCTCTCCTTGATCTGTATGCGTCTTTCTGTATGCAGGAGCTGTGTTGTCAATTATCAAAGTGGTGTGCCATGCCATGGATGGAACTGGAGCCCAAGCTGGCTTTGCATCTTGGTAAAAATGCAATCTTTGAAACAGTTGAATATATAGTTTTTTTAAGGCCTCTCCTACAGAATACAGCTATAGTATCTATTCATTGTGTCATCATGCGCTGAGAGGCACCACCTACAAATTATTCTGGGGACTAGCTCCGGTGAGACACCCGAGAACTCAGTGGGCTGCGTGCACACCAGCGATGCATTACTTCACGAAATAAAGTGATTATTTTCTAAAATAAATGATATAATAATCAATTATGAGAGAATTGCTATGATATAATAATCAATTATGAGAGAATTTTACCTCATAGGAAGTAAAAGATCAGTTTCGTCTTCAAGATCTGTAAAAATGAACGGCCTACATTCGTTTTTATCTATATAAAATTCTGCCTCCTGTATTAGGTGGCCTTGCAAGGTTAAGACTGCGGAGAGAGAAAAAGGCCCAAACTTTTTTGCTGACCCAACAAACCTGCCATCCAACTCCTTGATATTACGATCACATTTGAAACCTACCAGTCCCATGGATTTGCTGGCACTGCTGTTATTTTCATCAGGCGTAGTCAGTTTAATGTTTTTTTTTTCTCTTGGTATTTGAATTATTCTTGTGAACCTAGATTTTTTTCAAAGAACGAATCAATGCACTTCAGAGTAAGATCTTTGTATTTGAACAACAACTTGCATAAGTAACTTATTTACTTGAACAACAAAGTTCATTATACATTGCCATAGTACAATACATGGATTATTTAGAACAATAAAGTATATCTGGTAGGGTACTCAATTCAGTTCATCATACATTGCCAAGTGCAAGAATTATTTAGAACTACTGCAGTATATCTGGTATTCCATATTGTTCCTTGTCGCAATCTTGAGATTCATTTTCACATTGGTATTGGCTCCACGTAGAGTGACTTTATTGCATCTTTAACACTGTGGGACGAAGTGAACTTGTCGATACCATTTTGGTACATATAAGCACCGGTCCTTGCGAATTCAATAAGCACCAATGACACGATCTTTGTTGGTTCTATCCTTCTAACTGTGATATAATACTGTAACATATCCTTCCATAGTTCCTCAGTGAGTTCTCTGATCTTTTGGTTTGCCTCAGCCATTGTCGTTCCATGCTCCTTCATGTAACACTGGACAGTGGAGACACTGTGGTTTGCGGCTTGCTCACGCTGCATAAATCATTTTTATGGAAAAAATACATTTAAGTACAGATTTAACCTTTTGGACTATTGTTACAAGCGAACTGAATATATAATCAGCTTGATTTTCTGATAGTGTTGTCTTATTGATGATCCTTGTGCAAGAGTTCAAGCTTTAGTGAAAACAAGGTGGAAAATTCATTAGAATTTCGTTCTCTCACTAAGTTAAGGATGCTATTGAATTTCAAAGAGATAGATGTCCAACAAGAAGAATTTTTTGTCATGTATATACATAAGAAAGATGGAAATAATGGTGCATCTGATAAAAAAGAATAATGCAACAATTTTCAGCAACATGGATAATTTCTTTGACAATAATTTTACATGAAAATAAAAAATGATTAAAATACATACCTCTGTTGATGCAATATCATCTAAGAGTCTTATGAGCCTATCATAAGACTGAACAAGTGGCGGATAAGTCAAAAACCAGTCAAGTGCTTCCTTTGTCACAATTTTGTCCATTCCGACCAATGCACCACATGCTAGGGTAGACGCTCCAATGGTTCTTGTTGAAAGTTCAAGATGTTCACTCAATGTTTTTGGCACGTAATTTTGATCGCGCCATGTGAGTTCCCCAATGTATCCTTTTACTAGTTGCTTGAACTGTATCAATATATAAGCATGTCAGAATGACATTCTGTAAGGATAAAATGATCGATGCAGTAGTTATTTCCTCCTAGCAGGGATTTAATTAGTTTAATATGTATTTGATAAGTGAGTATTATATACTACACTTTCTTGTGGATATTGATTATTCTTACAAACTATATGCAAACAAAAAATAGAATATATCATCTGAATTGGGATTGTATAATCATAATATTTGATAGTAGATAATTTTTTAGGGAAATATCTTTTTCATTTTACATCTAATTACTTAAAAGGTGGGTAACTTCAATGTGGACACTCCCTTCAAGAGAGAACATCATGTACTAACCATCTCTTTTAGATAAAAGACGCGGTAGCTCTTCTCTGCTCCTAGTTCCTCTTCAAAAGAATGAAATGCCTTCAATAAACACGAGTATAACCCTCTTGCATATTCTGGAACTAAAGATATTGCACATTCATCCCACCTGCATCATAGAAAAAATCTTGTTCACATAACATCTCACACTTACACTATAACATTAAATTTGGGTTGCTTTTTTCCATTATATTTCAACTATGGATACTTCTATAAAAAGTAGGATCATTTTGATTTTTCATGCGCAATTATTTGATACAAAATATAGCACTAAATATATATGCATTTCAAGATTAATATAGAAATGAGTATCATTTGACCTGAAAATTGCTTCCGCAAGTTGCTTGCTTTCTTCAGTGGTACCATATGAATCGACACAATCATCTACTATGGTAATAAAAGCGATCATCTTTGAAAGCATAATTCGGGTGCGAGAGTATTGAGGTTCAGGCACAGCTCCATTCATCCAGAAGTACATCTCCACAATCCTATCTCTAACAAAACTCAAGCTTGAGTTAATGCTTGTCTCCTTAAACCACCACCTACCATATATCAAACAACAAAATAAAGGCAATTATCAGTGACAACGTACGTGCGAAGCCATACTGAGTTCAAAATTTTTATTTGAATAAATAACTTACAACGTGACCTCTTTTAACTCGTCACAATAAAGAAGTTGCAAAAGGTTAAAGTTCAATTTGGCAAACTCCAATATTGCTTCATTTCGTCTGGCCTCCTTTTCATAAATGGGAATATAATGTACCGTTTCCAAGATCCCGACCTTCCGAAAAAGAGGCGTATCAAGAGCAAAATAAACTTCCTCTAAAAGAGGTGATTCCAAATGTTCCAATCTAGCTTCGAGGCATTTTCTAGTGTAAGACATTGCCTCGTCAAGCAATGTCTCTCCATGTATCCTCAGGTAAGACGCATTGTATAAGCTTAATAAGCTTTCAGTATCAGCGTCAACGAAGTTCCCTTCTTTGTCTTTAAAATTCAGAAACACATCTGCAAAGTTGATTAACAATGAAAATTATACAAACTTTCAAATGAAAAGGAAGGAAAGTTTTCAAATATATGTAAAAAGAAAAAAAAAAGTGAATCCAGCAAATTAATGAGAACAAAACACAGGGGAAATTTATTGGCCATAAACTAAACACTTCTAGTGAGATTAATTGGCCATAAGCTTCAATTAAAAAAATGCAACATGCAAGTAAGTTCAGTTGTCCATCGCAAAAAAGAAAGAAATAAAGATCAGTTGTCAATTCAACAAGGTCTCACCAGATGGCACGTTGTAGCCACTGCTACGCAGAAGATAAAAGCGGCGCGATACTTCATTCAGATTACTGCTTTCATACTTGGAGCTGTAAACAACGTCCAGCATCTCCTTGATCTCAGCCTCGTAGTGTGGTTCCAGACTAAGCCGTCGCAGCGTGATTACAAGGTCCATAATTTGTGGCGAACCACTCGTGGCTTTGATTATCTTCCTCACTTCCTCCTTCAGCACTCCAGCCCTTTCCTCCATTTGAGCTTTCTGCAGCACGGAAGGATTTTCACATGAGAAAATCGTGCAAATATATACTCCCTCTTTTTTTTAATTGTTGTCGTAGTTGATTTCTAACTTTAACTTTAACTATTCGTTTTATTAAAAAAATTTAATAAATATCATATATTTTATTATAATTTGATTTATTGAACTATTTAAATTATAACTTAAAATTTTTCATATTTAAACTAATTTTTTTTATAAAACAAACAGTCAAAGTTGAAATTAAAAATCAATGATCATATTAATTTAAAAACGGAGAGAGTATGTTACTAAGAATACGATAATACGATAGATAATACCTCGTGGCAATACTGCTGCTCACCACAAAGAGCAATCAGTATGGTACCTGTGGTAAAGTTGGCGGCTCGTAAGTACGAAAGAAATCGCCCCACAGAGACGCATGGAAGGTGGAGGTCTCCTTCTTCGTCGTCTCCTCCGGGCGGAAGGCTTCGGCTCCAGGACGACCCGCAGACACCGCCGACGCCATTGTTGGTATGGGCTCAGCTCGCTAGCTCTCTTCTTTCAGGTTTCTTGCTAGCTATGTGCTTCGTGCTGCTCGAGGTGAATGAGAATGAGAAGAAATGCTGGCTATTTATAGGCTGATCAGGAGTGTCCCGGTCGCCGTCACATGCTCACTAGACTAGACAACAGCCTACCATCTCTGGCTGACAATATCAAGCTCCAGACTTCTTCGCGGTAGTCAAAAACGGCTGATCGATTTTCTAGAAGTTAGTTTCTGGGGAGACGAACGGAACTGACGCCGTGGTGGTGGTCTAGCGCCTTCCGAGAGCCGTTTTTCGTAGTCCACAACACATGCCATGACCTTTCTTGCTGTCGAATTGTAAAAACTAAGCATCGTTCTGGACTAAGTACTGCATGACTAGTGGTTTTGATCGACTTGTTGTTTAATTTGCAGGAGATTAATCTCCCTGACCTTCTTGATCCACCAAGAACACTGCATTCAAGATGATGGAACGGATCGTCGGATCATATGTCCTTGAGGCGATGGATACGGCGAAAACACCTGCAAGGTGTCCTGGTTAGACTCCGTCGTGTGAATATATCAGAGACTTGCTTTTTATCGCTTTTCTCTTTTCACCTACTATAATCTAGACTTGTTTTGCTAAACAATTTTAACATAAAAATTATTTACGTAGATAAGCTAAATAAGTTATTTTTCACAAATAAAAGTATAAACTATTTTTAATAATTATAACATCTACTAGTACCAAGCAGACTTTGTGCTCAGAGATATTCTATTTTAAAATATAAGCATTTTTAGTTTTAGTTAAAATCAAACTTTTATCACATTGAGCATCAATAATAAAGAATTAATTATATTTTGAATTCATCGTGAAATAAACTTTCATGCAAAGTATCTTTTAATATTAAAAATTATATGATTTTTTAGATATTATTAGTAAAATTCAAATAAATTAAACTTTATCCAAATTTAGAAATACTTGTATTTTGGAATAGAAGAAGTAACTCGGAGCGGGCAAAGGAAAAAAATGTACTCTCTTTATTCTGTTTTTAAATTATTGTCACCGTTGACTTTAGACATCAATTTTAACTATTCGTTTTATTTAAAAAGTTTGATGAATATTATAGATTTTGTTATAATTTATTTTATTATTAAAATAGTTAGAATCATAAATTTAATAATAGATGGAGTAAGCATGCGCCCAACGACCCTCATCAGGATGGTTTGAACGGTCTGGTCATTGCTTCGCGGACCGGGATGCAGAGAGCTGCAGGGTGTGAATTGGCAAGTGGAGTTTTTAACTGCAAAAAGGTTTCTGTGGTGACCAGACTGGTCAACTTGGCCTCCATGACCAATCACTAGCTACGAGGTTAATGACGTACGTAGTGGTAGCTATGGTCAAGACGTCACGTACGATCCGGCCGCGGAAGGGAAACTGTCGTCCTGGGTAATAATGCACACATCCTTATCACAGAGGAGGAGGAAGAAGAAAAGGATACTAGTTTACCACTCCCTCCGTCCGTTCCTAAATTTTTACTTAGCATTTTAGATTATTAGACATCATATTCAATTACTCATTTTATTCAAAAAATTTACAAATATAAAAATAAATTAGTTATGTTTAATATCTTATGATGAAACTAATCATACAAAAATAAATAATATTTTTATAATTTTTTAATAAAACGGAGAATCAAATATAAAATTTAAAAGTTAAAATGTCAAAAATTTAGAAACAGAGGTAAGAGTACAAATGATTCGTCACCTTTGGGAAAACTAGATACTTTGCTCGTTGAAGATGCTCGCACCCCGGCCGGGCATTCAAACGCGCGAGAAAGTTCCATACTGTCTCCGTTTATTAATTTATGTCGCCGTTAACTTTTTAATTTAATTTTAATCATTTATTTTAACTGTGTAAAATTTTAAGTTATGATTTTAATAACTCTAATGATAAATCAAATATATCAAAATATATAAAATTTATTAATTTTTTTTAAATAAAATAAATAATTAAAATTAAATTTAAAAGTTAATAATTAAAAAAACGAGGAGAGTAAGTTTATAACCACAAGATAGCTTCATGCGACAAAATGCATGTTCCATTGCACGTGGTCGCGAAGGCGCGACGAATGCGTCACGAGCGACGTGATACTCCTGCTAGCTAGACGCGACAAGTATATGCTCCTGGTCCTGGGCCTCCTCGCTGCAAGCTGCAATTCCATCGGGGCCAGCGAGGACCAGCTGGAGCTCCGTTATCGATCGGCGTTGCCCATGCAAATCAGGGGTCAATTAATTCCGCAAAGTCAAGGGACATACTAGTACTTAGACACCAACAACCGTGTTACTCCATCCGATCATTAAATATAAATATTATTAAATTTAGTTAAAATCAAACTTTATCAACTTTTACTAATAATATTTATAAATATAAATAATTATTAATATAAAAATTATATATTATAAAAGTATATTTTATAAAGAATCTAGTAATATAATCTATATATGATAAAATATTATTAATTATATATTATTAATAGTTAAACTTAAAAGTTTGATTTTATCTTAAATAAAAAAAATGCTTATATTTAAGGACGGAGAGGCAATAGAATAGAATAAAATCTCACATACGAGAGTACTAAGTAGTCAAGGAAGACTGACGCTTGACGAGTAAACGGCCGTAGAATGGAATTCGTGCATGATCAGCGCGTCGTCAAGATTTTCAGCGCATGTGCTGTAGACTGACGTCGTAGTAGGTTATTATTGCACCGCATCTCACGTGCTTCAAGTCTTGAAGACTATCGGCTTCTACTGCGTACGGAGTACACTGAAGAGATGATTTATATATAGAGTTTTTTTAAGTAAATTTTCACAAAACTATATATATTTTGTCAATATTATCAAAAAACTATAAATTGTATCTAATTTATCACAAAACTATATATACTTTATAAAATTACATGTTTTGTATCTAATTTATCACAAAACTACAAGTTTTGTTTCTAAATTATTACAAAACTACATATTTTATGTTCAATTTATCATAAAATTACAAATTCTATACATATGTTATTGAAATTACTATATCAAACCTTTAGTTTTCTGAAACTGTAGCTTAAATCTGTATTTTTGTGATAATATAGGTAAAATACATGTAGTTTTGTAAAATTTACTCAGTTTTTAAGTAAATTTCATAAAACTACAGGTATTTTATAAATATTGTCACAAAACCACAAGTTTAAAGCATAATTTCAAAAAACTACAGATTGCTATAGTAAATTTTAGCTATATTGCATAAAATTTGTAGTTCTGTGATAATTTAAATATAAAATCTGTAGTGTTGTGATAAATTAGATACAAAAGCTATAGTTTTGTGATAATTTTGATTCAAAGTCTGTAGTTTTTTGAAATTATAACTTAAATATGTAGTTTTATGATAATTTTAATATAATACCTGTAGTTTTGTGAAATTTACTTTTTTTAGTTAGCCATATGTAATTATACAATATACAGAAAAAGTTATGTATAGACGGATGAAAAAGGCAACAATGTACAGTCCAACGCCTAATTTGTGCTACTACATCACCATCTCCTGCCATTCGACGTATAGTATTATATTCACCCCCTAAATTGCGTTCGGTTCCCGTCCTAAATAATCGCGGTCCCAAGATGGGTTTATTTCCGTCCGTCAGACCAGTTATGTGCGGTCCAGATCGCAGCGGGGTACACCAACCCAAGTCGTCAGTCCACAGTGTTTCAGGGAACGGTAGGTGTCGACCCGTCCGATCGTTGCTTCACGGTTAAGATGAAGATCAGGGTGATGGGGACCGCTCGCCTCGCCGCCGCCGCCGCCGCGGCGTCGCGGTTGAGCTCCTGCTTGCTGCCGCCCGCAATCTCTGGCACAGCGTGGCACGGAGGTGATCGCTCTGCCGCAGGAAATTGCTGTCCTTGTGGAGCACGCCGGCGTCACCAATGGCATCCCGGCCGGCGCGGCAAGGAGCCGAAAGACAGAGTTCTTTGTAGAAGACGCAGCAAGGAGGGATGCTTTGCTGCTGAAATGTCTGGAGCTGTGCTTCTTCATCGAGCAGCTTGAGTATCCCTTTGACCCACCTGGCGGTTGAGCTTGGGCAATGATCTCAGGAGTAAGGGACCACCAACCCAGCAACAAGCAGAAGCGCACAAGCTGCTCGATCGAATGGCTAGCTGACGCAACAAGCACAACAGAGTCAACCGACGTGAGTTCAGTTAATATTTTGCAGTTGCTATGGCTTGGAATCCTTATTTTATTAGCTAAGGGAAACGCCTGCATAATAAAGTACTGATACTTCCTTTGTCCCCTTTCAGTTGTCATAGTGTCGGTTACGTAAATTAAGGAGGTTGAAAAAGGTGGGATATGATGAAAATGAGGAAGAGAGAGATAAAGATAGGATGTATTGAAAATAGAGAGAGTTGTATTAGGAAGCGGGGAAGACTAAGGGAAAACTTAAAGAGGCTAGGATGACAAGTAAATTGGGACCGATGGAGTAGTGTTCTATTGTGTATCTTCGTTACAAAGAAAAAAGGTTATAAACAAGGGCGGAGCTACCAGGAGACCATCATGGGTCCTGGCCCCACTTTTCCATTGAAAATTCTCTTAAGCGTACAATATAAATAGGTTATTAGCTCTAATCAGTTAGCTTGTGCAATGTTTGACTACTTGATTGTCATGTTGTTCTCGTAGAATTAAAATGAAATCCTATTTTATTTGCTTTTCATTATCTGAATTTTTTTTATTTTCTTTCATTATCAAAATGTAAACAAAGTTGGTCTTAAGTACATCCTAAATTATGGTTTATAGCAATAGCATCAAATTTGGTCCCCTCTTTGCTTTTGCTCACGCTCCGCCACTGGTTATAAACACCTGCTGGTACAAAGCCAGCTAGGCCTTTTTAATTGAAACAAGTTACATTCCCCAAATGGAAGGGCTTATATGTAGCAAATCATGTAAATGCGACCTTTTTTATAATTAATTTTAACATAGATAACTACCTTTGTATTATATTTTTCTGCACCCGTCAGTAATTGTATCTAAGACTGAAAGCAGAGCAACTTAAATGGAAAAGGTGTATACTGTTATTTGGGATACATTTAAGGAGCTTATTAGACTTTTTGTGCCTTGCCCGTTCAACGCCTCCTTCTCTGCTTCAACTACTACAATTTGGAGAGCACATGGCATGCAGTTGATTGCCACTTTATTCAATACAACTCAAAACTCATTACAGAGTGTACTAGCTGGAGTAAATGTTTGTTTTTGGAGTTTAGACCAGTGTTGGTTCAATATAGAGTAGCACTATCATATCTTTGATCGTATGGGAGAAAGTGTATGCATCTGTTTTCTTGTAAATGTAGTCCACTGTCCTGGTAAAATCAACCACTGTTTGTGCCACAACCTTTGGCTGCTTTGTTGGTGTAATGTAGACTTGCATCATATCCTTCCATGAATCTTCGATCAGCTCTCTTATCTTCTCACATGCTTCATCCATTGTTGTCCCATGCTGCAACATGTAACATTGGACCGTAGAAGCATAGTGCTCTCCTGTTTGCTCGCGCTGTACCATGAACAGAAATAAAAGAAATGAATTCAGTCATGGTGTATTTTAGTTTTTAGATAAAGTCCAACTTACTCCCCTCAATTATAGCCAAAGTCCAGATAAGCCACTACATTATTTTTTCGTTCAGTTTGCCGCGATAAAATGTTTGTGGGGGTATACTGAACCGAAAATAGTTTAGGGGGGTTTATCTGGACTTTGGCTATAGTGGAGGGGAGTAAATTGGACTGTTTCCTTATTTTTGACAAAATGTAATCAGTATGTTTGTGTATTGTAATCGTATCTTTTGTTAGTTAGGTAGAGTACTTTTTAATTTTAGAGCTGTCAAGTTATTAACCTGCATCTTGTTGTATTCAATACAACAACAACAACAACAACAAAGCCTTTAGTCTCAAACAAGTTGGGGTAGGCTAGAAATGAAACTCCGGGAGACAACTAAAAAGAAGCAACAACCGGCAATTAAGGTTCAGGCACGTGAATTGTTAGCCTCCACGAACTCCTATCCAAAGCTAACTTCTTTACGATATCCCAATCCTTCAGATCTCTCTTCACAGACTCTTCCCAAATCAAGTTTGGTCTACCTCTGCCTCTCTTTACACCGTTTGGCCGACTTATCATCCCGCTACGAACCGGTGTCTCTTGTGGTCTTCGTTGAATATGTCCAAACCACCTCGGACGATGTTGCACAAGTTTCTCCTCAACTGGTGCCACTCTTAATCTCTCTTATGTCATTGTTCCGGACACGATCTCTCCTCGTGTGGACACGATCTCTCCTCGTGTGGCCATACATCCATCTCAACATACGCATTTCGGCTACGTGTAGCTGTTGGACATGTCGTCTTTTCATAGGTCAACACTCTGCTTCATAAAGCATGCCAGAACGAATTGCAGTCCTATAGAATTTACCCTTAAGTTTTTGAGGCACTCTACTATCACATAGGACTTCAGAAGCTTGACGCCACTTCAACCATCCGGCTTTAATTCTGACTTACATCCTCATCAATATCCAGTCAAAAACAATCTTGTTGTATTCACTGAAAAGATAATATGTGATGCTGAAAAGTTCCATTTCACTGGAATAAAGTAGCCATGCAATTGTGCATGAATACACTCTTAAGGTTCCTACACATGTGTAATGATAGAGAGACCTTTGTTGATGCAATATCATTGGAGAGTCGTGTAATTGTTGTGAAACACTTGATAAGTTTTGGATATGTCAATAGCCAGTCAAAAACTTCCTTTGTTATGATGTCACCCATCCCAACAAATGAAGAAACTGCTATTTGTAAACCCGCAACAGTTGTTCCTGAAAGTTCAAGATGTTCATTGATTGTTTCTGGAACATAGTCTTCATCGCGCCACCTTATCTCTTGAGACATTCCTCGTACAAACATCTTAAACTGCATTAATTGTATAAATATGCGAATTCCTGTTATATTCATAAAATTGTGCATCCATATTGATTCTCAAACAAAAGGCCTCTAATGAATGTCTTAAGATCAAGTAAAATACTTGCCACTTCTTTGAGATAAAACACCCTATATCTTCTATTTGGTACCAGTTCATCCTCAAGCGAATCAAATGTCTTCAGAAAGTGCATATAGAAACCCTTCATGTATTCTGGAAGAAGTTCTACTGCGTTCTCCTCCCACCTACATTTTACGATCCATTGAGAACAGTTGATTGACTAAGGACTAAGATGCATGTCATATTCAAAGTTTCAGATCAAAACTCAAAATAGTTTTTGTTGGGAATACACATATATTCCAGAGTGTATGTATATTCATTGGTGTATGGAACTTCAAACTTCAGTGAAATGAATTTATTAGTACTTCGAAAAGATAGTCTGTAGTTTGATGCTGGGCGAGCAAGAGTTGATGGATTTTAGGGAGTGGTATAATCATTTTGATTTTTTTCATGGAAGGTGATTAGATGATATAGGCAAGGGATATTTAAAGGTCTGCTTGAGGCAGAGTGAAGAGAGGTCTGAGGATGAGGCAGAGCACTATTTGCCTATTTCAACGTGTCTTGCTGTAAGGCAGAGCAATATTCCAGTTGTCTTTGTGTGAGATAGGTGACTGCAGAGCTCTCACCATTCAAGTGCAGGTAGGCAAAAGCATATAAATTTAACAATATGGATTATTAGAGTGCAAGGGAGACTCTTATACCTATAAATTGCCTCAGCAAGCAGCAATCCTTCCTCAGTTGTACTGTAGGTATCCATGATATCATCTAGTATGGTAATAAATGCTGCCATCTTCGTGAGTATAACTCGTGAAAGAGAATATTTTGGCTCGGAGCATGCTCCTGTCATCCAGAAATGCATTTCCACTATTCTGTCTCGAATAAAACTCAAGTTTGTTTCAACATTAAATTGCTTCCACCATCTGTGATGATTTGAAAATAAATATATTGTGCAATTAAGTAATTAACTGAAATGAAGAGAAATTCAAAGTTCGAATAATCTTACTGTGTGACATTCTTTAACTCCTCACAGTAAAGAAGTTGAAGAAGGTTGAAATTCAATTTTGCAAGCTCTAATATTGCCTCATTTCTTGCAGTTTCTCTTTCGTAAATTGGGATATAATTTCTAGTCTCCAATATTCTAACCCTTCGAAAGAGAGGTGTTTGAAGGGCAAGCGACACTTCATCAGCTAGTGTTGATTCCAAAGAATCTAATGCAACTTCAAGTTGGCCTCTAGCGAATATAATCGCTTCATCAAGTACTTTATCCCCTTGGGTCCGAAGGTATGCTGCATTATATAAACTCAGTAGACTTTTTATATCATCAGCACAAAAATCTCCTTCGTCACCTTTAAATTTTAGAAATATGTCTGCAAATTAATTGAAGCAAATAAGGAGTATTAGTTGTATAACTTCAAAAGAATACAAAATAAATACACCAGGTGCTTACTATATTTATTAGTTCTTGTTTATGGTTTTACAAAATAAATATTCCTAAAAACAAGTTGGCTTACCAGATGGCACATCGTAGCCATTTTTTCGTAGAAGATAAAACCGTAGTGAAACTAAATACAGATCTTTACTGTCATAATCAGAACAATAAACAGTGTTCAACAGCTCATCTATCTCATTCTCATAGTGGTTATCCAGTCCAAGGCGTTGCAGCGTGACTATAAGATCCAATATTTTTGGTATCTCATTTGCACTCTCCAGCATCTTCCTAACCTGCTCTTTCAACGCTTCGAATCTTTCTGTCATGTGTGCACGCTGTAAAGTTCAAATAAGTATCAGTTAGTTTTATTGATTATAAATCTCATTGTACCTACTTTCATTCTGATTCAGAAGTCACCTTTGGTGCTGTGGGCGGCTGGTATGCGAGGAAATAGTCACCCCACAGGCTCTGATGGAAGGTTGAATTCTTACGCAGGCCCTGGACATCATTGACAGAGCAAACTCCTGGTGTAAGTGCCATCTTCTCGATCTCAATTTTAGCTAGTTTTGCTGTTGCTGATCTCTGATCTGGAGCTAGATTTCTTGGTGGCTATCTTTGCACAGTGCACAAGGTATTTATAGAGTGCCAGTGAGAGCATCAACGTCACCTTGCCCAGCAACTGTGCACATAGGAACCATACAAGTCAAATGATTTCGTTTCATGAATGCAGATAACGGCTGTATAACCAAACTGGACGAAGAGGAATCGATTTCTTCTTCTGCTTAACAGGCTTGCGATCCACTAAAAATGAGGGCAACTTGTGTGTAGGTTCTAAAGATACCTAGGTGGTTTCTATTGTTCTTGAAGTGCTTGATTTGTCAGTGCATTTTTTTTCTTTTTTTCGCGGATGACTTCAATACATTCTACAGACTTATTCTCATCTATAACTTACTTCTTGGATGCGAGCCCTGATTGTGGTGTGGGTAGTAAATCAAACTGCTTCAAATGCATGCTGAAAAAACTTTGATTTTCCATCATCAAACCTTTAAAACTGTATCTACCACTGCTACTGTCCTGGTTGTATGATGAGTGCCTTTCATCATCATTTTTATCGCGGCATCAGAGTTACATTCTTAGAGTCATTCTTAAACAATAATGGATTTACATTTAGGGCTCCTTTGGAATGCAAGAATTTTACAAGAATCTCACAGGAATTTTACAGGAATTAGTTCAGTTTCATAGGAAAAATGCAGGAAACAAAAAAAAAAAAATCTTCCAATCCAAAGGAGGCCTTAGTATTGAAACTCTCATACTTCTAAATTTAGGTAGGGTTGTATGATGAGAAACCTAGTCACCATCAGAGATCCCATCCATGAAATACATGCGTACAGAAACTCTAGTAGAATTGTGCTCTTTTGGTCAGAGCAAGCTTTGTGTTCTTCACAAATGTGTTTTGCATGTGTCGCTGGACATTTATGTGGACAACATACATACATACGAAACGCCTTTGGCAGGGCGGTTGAATTTTGCTCTGGTGGTAATATAGACGATGACATTTGACTGTAACTCCAGCTGAAAAGTAAACGGTGTTCCAACATCAGTCCACAAGCAGGGTAATTAAAAGTTGTGGTGTTTTCCTCCTTTTTACGAATTAAACGTGCACATTTTACATGAGAACGTGAGCACGACCACAATAGTGACCACGATAACGACGCCATCTGGTGACCTTGACCTGGAAATCGACATTGTCCTGGGTGTGTGAATCGACAATGAGATAGATTGTTCTTGATGGATGTTTTTTTAACCTTCCGTAGACTAATATCTCTGTTTTTTAAATCGACATGATCAAAATTGATGTTAAAAGTTAACGGTGTCAATATTTTAAACAGAAAGAGTAATACATTGTTTAACTTATTATAGTCATTAATTATCATTCATAGCCTATGGAGCAAACAATAGTGGTCCGTTCTGTTATTGTCACAAGTCATTTTCATCAGCTGGTAATCGTACGACTTGTGCTGTTTTATCCTCCTGTATATAGAATCGTCAGGGATCCTGTCATCCTTTTGAAATGTATCTTTTGGACGTAGCAAACGTGAACCTCGCATCCAGAAAATGGCCTAGCTATTACTCACTTCGTTCTTTAACTGATGTCGCTGTTGACTTTTAAATTTAACTTTAACTGTTCGTCTTATTAAAAAAAATTGTTTGAATGTGTAAAATTCTAAATTATTATTCAAATAACTCTAATGATAAATTAAATTATATTAAAATATATGAAATTTATCAAAAAAATTTAATAAGACGAATGTTGACAGTTGAATTGAAAAGTCAACGACGACATCAATTAAAGAACGAAGGGAGCAGTGTCGTTATCTGATGGCCTTTACCTGGAAATCGACTCACCGTCCTGGGTGTGTGAATCGACAATGAGATAGATTGTTCTTAATGGATGTTTTTTTTAAACCTTCCATAGGCTAATATCTCTGTTTTTTAAATTGTTATCATTACGACAATCACTTTAATTTAGAAATAAACTTGAATAATAACAAACTTTTACACATTTGAACAAATTTTTTAAATAAAACGAATGGTCAAAATTGATGTTAAAAATTAACGGTGTAAATATTTTAAACCAGAGGGAGTAGTACATTGTTTAATTTATTATAGTCATTAATTATCATTCATAGCCTATGGAGCAAACAATAGTGGTCCGTTCTGTTATTGTCACAAATCATTTTCATCAGCTGGTAATGGTACGACTTGTGCTGTTTTATCTTCCTGTATATAGAATCGTCAGGGATCCTGTCATCCTTTTGAAATGTATCTTTTGGACGTAGCAAACGTGAACCTCGCATCCAGAAAATGGCCTAGCTATTACTCACTCCATTCTTTAACGGTTGTCGCCGTTGACTTTTAAATTCAACTTTAACCATTTATTTTATTAAAAAATTTGTTTGAATGTGTAAAATTTTAAATTGTTATTCAAATAACTCTAATGATAAATCAAATTATATCATAATGTATGAAATTTATTAATTTTTTTTAATAAGACCAATACGTACAATTGAATTAAAAAATCAACGGCGACAGCAATTAAAAAAATAGAGGGAGCAGGTCCCTGCAGCATGGGAGAGTCAAGTCAAAAAGGAGTAAGGAGGGATGTTCACATGAATGATACCAAAAAATGGAAGAAAAAAAACGGATCGAGCATGTTATTCAGATTGGTAAGTGGAATTTGGTCAGACTGTAGTAGTTTTTCCTAGTTAATTTGTTCTTTCAAATCCAATATAATGCCGCTTCTAGCTTATTACCTTGGAGTGCAGTACTATGAATCTTTTCCTCCTATTTTTTTTTATTAGAATGAGACCCTACAAAAGAGCAAATATTTTGGAGGCCGGACAGCATGCCGTATGCAGCCTAGCAAACCCCTTTTGCCACTTACTCCCTCAGTGTTAAAATTGCTGTCTTTGTTAACTTCGACTGTGAATGTAAGAAGTTAACACCACTTGTGATGCGAGACAAACATGACATACTAGGAGGAAACAACTATTTGTCCTTATTGTGAGCTTAGATTTTCAAAGGAACGAACCAATGCACTTAGGTAGAATCAGATCATTGTATTTGCACAGCAATTTGCAAAATGGTTTTTTTTTTATTTCCTTGAACATCATAGTTCATTATGATTATGAAAGCTACATGGATTATTTATAACAATGTAATACTACAATACATCTGGTAGGTACGTACTTGATGATTAAGTTCATCACATATCACAAAAGTAAAACACGTGAATTATTTAGAACATTATTTATAATACTGCAGTGTATCTGGTAATTCCTTATTGTTCCTTGCTGCAAGTTTGAGATTCATCTCTTGATATTGGTATTGGCTCCACATAGAGTGATTTTATTGCATCTTTGATACTGTCGGGCAAAGTGAACTTGTCAATGCCATCTTGGTACATATAAGCAGCGGTCCTTGCGAATTTAATCAGCACCAATGACAGATCAGTGTTGGTTCTGTCCTTCCAACTGTAATATTATATTGTACCATATCCTTCCATAGTTCTTCAGTGAGTTCTCTAAACTTTTGGTGTGTCTCAGCCACTGTTGTTCCGTGCTCCTTCATGTAACACTGGACAGTGGAGACACTGTGGTTTGCAACTTGCTCACGCTGCATAAATCATTTTATAGAAAAAAATATTAAGTCCAGATTCAACCTTTTTAACTATTGTTACGAATGGAATGAATGCATAATCATCTTAATTTTCTGATAGTGGTGTATTAGTGACAATCATTACTTGTGCAAGAGTTTTCAATTCAAGCTTCATTGAAAACAAGGTCGAAAACTCCTTAGAATTTTCACTCTCTGACTAAGGATGCCTGTTGAAGTTCACAGGGATAGATGTCCAACAAGAGGAATTGTTTGTCATGTATATACAGAAGAAAAATGGATAATGGTGCATCCGATAAAAAGAATAATGCAACAATTTTCAGCAACATGTGTATAACCTTCTTTGACAATGATTTATATAAAAAATAAAGAGAAATGAAAATGTATATATACCTCTGTTGACCCAATATCATCTAAGAGTCTTACAAGCGTATCGTAAGACTGAACAAGCGGTGGGTAAGTCAAAAACCAGTCAAGTGCCTCTTTTGTCACAATGTCATCCATTCCGATCAATGCTGCACATGCTAGTGTAGATGATCCAACGGTTATAGTTGAAATTGCGAGATGTTCACTCAATGTTTTTGGCATGTAATTTTGATCGCGCCATGCGAGTTCCCTGATGTATCCTTTTACTAGTTGCTTGAACTGTATCAAAATATAAGCATGTCTGAATGACATTCTGTAACTATAAAATGATTGATGCAATATTAATGGATTCCTCCTAGCAGGGATTTAATTAGTTTACGGTTATTTGATAAGTGAGCATTATATTCTACAGATTCTTGTGGATATAGATTATTCTTGCAAACTATATGCAAACAAAAAGTAGAATATATAATGAGAACTGGGATTATATCATCATAATATTGGACTGCAGATTATTTTTAGGGTAATATGTTTTTCATTTTATGTCTAGTTACTTAGTAGGCCGGTAACTTCAATGCGGACACTCCCTTCAATAGACAACATCATGTGCTGACCATCTCTTTTAGATAATAGAGGCGGTAGCTTTTCTCCATTCCTAATTCATCTTCAAATGAATGAAATGTCTTCAATAAACACGAGTATGAATCTCTTGCGAATACTGGAACCAAAGATACTGCAGATTCATCCCACCTGCACCATAGCAAAAATCTGGTTCACAAAACAGCTCACTCATACTACAATGTTAAATATGGTTTGATTTTTTTCCCTTTATATTTCAACTACGGATATTTCTATAAACAATAGGATCATTTTAATTTTTTATACTAAATGTAGTACCAAATATATATGCATTTCAAGATTAACACAGAAATGAGTATCATTTAACCTGAAAATTGCTTCCGCAATTTGCTTGCTTTCTTCAGTGGTACCATATGTATCGATACAATCATCTACAATGGTAATGAAAGCAATCATCTTTGAAAGTATAATTCGGGTGCGAGAGTATTGCGGTTCTTGCACTGCTCCATTCATCCAGAAGTACATCTCCACTATCCTGTCTCTAACAAAACTCAAGCTTGATTCAATGCTGGTCTCCTTAAACCACCACCTACCATACATCAAACAACAAATCAATGGCCATTTGTCACCGATAATGTGTGAAAACATACTAGGTTCAAAAATTTTACTTGAATATATAACTTAAAATGTGGCCACTTTTAACTCTTCATAATAAAGAAGTTGCAAAAGGTTAAAGTTCAATTTGGCAAACTCCAATATTTCTTCATTTCTTTTGGCCTCCTTTTCATAAATGCTAATATAACTTACCGTCCAACAGCCAGATTTTCCGAAAAAGAGGTGTATCCAGCGCAGAAGAAACTTCCTCTGCAAGCAGTGATTCCAAATGTTCTAACTAGCTTGGAGGCATTTTCTGGTGAAAGACATTGCCTCATCAAGCAATGTCTCTCCATGTGTCCTCAGGAATGTCGCATTGTACAAACTTAATAAGCTTTCAGTATCCGCATCAAGAAAGTTCCCTTCTTTGTCTTTAAAATTTAGAAACACATCTGCATAGTTGATTGAAAATGAACATTATATTGATTTTGAATGGAAAAGGAAGGAAAGGCTTCAAATATACGGAGTACATATTTATATGTATAATAAAAAGTGAGCCAGACAAATGAGAACTAAACGCAGTGGAAAAAAGGAGTAAGATCAAACAATTGTCAACAAGGTCTCACCAGATGGCACGTTGTAGCCACTGCCACATAGAAGATAAAAGCGGCGAGATACTTCATTCAGATTGTTGCTATCGTACTTGGAGCTGTAAACAACATCCAGCATCTCGTCACGGAGCCGCGCGACGAGCTCCTTGAGCGGTGCCGCGCACCGGTGCGTCGTGGCCTTGCACAGGCCGAGGTCGTAGTGCCTCGCGTCGCGGTCCGCATCGAGGAGACCATCCGGGATGGTCTCGATCCGGAACCCCTCGCGGCCGCCGCCCACGGCGCCCTCGGCCCCTGTCGCGGCGTCACGCACGCGGCGGAGGTTGTGCTCCGTGATGACGAAGGTGATGAAGACGCCATGGCAGCGCAGGAGCTGGGCCAGCTGCAGCGCGGGGTTGATGTTGCCGGACCCCGGGTACGGCACCACCACGGCGTGCGGCTGCATCTTCGTCGTCATTCTTGGCGTGCTTACCTCTCTTGCCGCCGATCGAGCTCTGGTCAGTCGTCTGCTACCGCCGGACGCCCGGATCGAATTTAAAACGACGCGCGGTTCGCCGGAGGCGGCAGGTCGTCCCCGAGTCGCGACGCGTCCAGCTACAGCATCTTCTGCACGCCATAGCGTTGAGATGCTCTGCCATTGGCACTTGATTAACAAACTATTCACATGTTGTTTCCATGGACGCATGATTGCAACTGTAGTTTAATCCACTTATCCATGGTAGATACCAGTCGCCAGCAGATTATTTCAACATTCTGCATGACTGGAACAAGTGCGTCTTTCTGTATGCAGGAGGTGTATTGTCAATTATCAACCGTGGTGTGCCATGCTATGGATGGAACTGGAGCCCAAGCTGGCTTTGCATCTTGGTAAAAATGCAATCTTTGCAACACTTGAATATATAGTTTTTTTAGGCCTCTCCTACATAATACAGTTATAGTATCTATTCATTGTGTCATCACGCGCTGAGAGGCACCACCTGCAAATTATTCTAGGGACTAGTCCCGGTGAGACACCAGAGAACTCGGTGGGCTGCGTGCATGCCAGCGATGCAAGCCAACCGAGCCTTCGCTCGGTTCTCGAATATATAGTTTGTTACTGTCGCATGCATTACTTCACGAAATAAAGTGATTATTTTCTAAAATAAATGATATAATAATCAATTATGAGAGAACTGCTATGATATAATAATCAATTATGAGAGAATTTTACCTCATAGGAAGTAAAAGATCAGTTTCATCTTTAAGATCTGTAAAAATGAACAGCCTACATTCGTTTTGATCTATATAAAATTCTGCCTCCTGTATTAGGTGGCCTTGCAAGGTTAAGACTGTCGAGAGACAAAAAGGCCCAAACTTTTTTGCTGACCCAACAAACCTGCCATCCAACTCCTTGATATTACGATCACATTTGAAACCTACCAGTCCCATGGATTTGCTGGCACTGCTGTTATTTTCATCAGGCGTAGTCAGTTTAATTTTTTTTCTCTTGGTATTTGAATTATTCTTGTGAACTTAGATTTTTTTTTCAAAGAACGAATCAATGCACTTCAGAGTAAGATCTTTGTATTTGAACAACAACTTGCATAAGTAACTTATTTACTTGAACAACAAAGTTCATTATACATTGCCAGAGTACAATACATGGATTATTTTGAACAATAAAGTATATCTGGTAGGGTACTCAATTCAGTTCATCATACATTGCCCAGTAAAGTGCAAGAATTATTTAGAACTACTGCAGTATATCTGGTAATTCCTTATTGTTCCTTGTCGCAAGCTTGAGATTCATCTTCACATTGGTATTGGCTCCATGTAGAGTGACTTTATTGCATCTTTAACACTGTAGGACGAAGTGAACTTGTCGATACCATTTTGGTACATATAAGCACCGGTCCTTGCGAATTCAATAAGCACCAATGACACGATCTTTGTTGGTTCTGTCCTTCCAACTGTGATATAATACTGTAACATATCCTTCCATAGTTCCTCAGTGAGTTCTCTGATCTTTTGGTTTGCCTCAGGCATTGTTGTTCCATGCTCCTTCATGTAACACTGGACAGTGGAGACACTGTGGTTTGCGGCCTGTTCACGCTGCATAAACCATTTTTATGTAAAAAAATACATTAAGTACAGATTTAACCTTTTGGACTATTGTTACAAGCGAACTGAATATATAATCAGCTTGATTTTCTGATAGTGTTGTCTTATTGATGATCCTTGTGCAAGAATTCAAGCTTTAGTGAAAACAAGGTGGAAAATTCATTAGAATTTCGTTCTCTCACTAAGTTAAGGATGCTATTGAATTTCAAAGAGATAGATGTCCAACAAGAAGAATTGTTTGTCACGTATATACAGAAGAAAAATGGAAATAATGGTGCATCTGATAAAAAGAATAATGCAACAATTTTTAGCAACATGGATAATTTCTTTGACAATAATTTTACATAAAAATAAAAAATGATTAAAATACATACCTCTGTTGATGCGATATCATCTAAGAGTCTTATGAGCCTATCATAAGACTGAACAAGTGGCGGATAAGTCAAAAACCAGTCAAGTGCCTGCTTTCTCACAATTTTGTCCATTCCGACCAATGCACCACATGCTAGGGTAGACGCTGCAATGGTTCTTGTTGAAAGTTCAAGATGTTCACTCAATGTTTTTGGCACGTAATTTTGATCACGCCATGTGAGTTCCCCAATGAATCCTTTTACTAGTTGCTTGAACTGTATCAATATATAAGCATGTCAGAATGACATTCTGTAAGGATAAAATGATCGATGCATTAGTTATTTCCTCCTAGCAGGGATTTAATTAGTTTAATATGTATTTCATAAGTGAGTATTATATATTACACTTTCGTGTGGATATTGATTATTCTTACAAACTATATGCAAACAAAAATTAGAATATATCATCTGAATTGGGGTTGTATAATCATAATATTTGATAGTCGTAGATATTTTTTAGGGAAATATCTTTTTCATTTTACATCTAATTACTTAAAAGGTGGGTAACTTCAATGTGGACACTCCCTTCAAGAGAGAACATCATGTACTAACCATCTTTTTTAGATAAAAGACGCGGTAGCTCTTCTCTGCTCCTAGTTCCTCTTCAAAAGAATGAAATGCCTTCAATAAACACGAGTATAATCCTCTTGCATATTCTGGAACTAAAGATATTGCACATTCATCCCACCTGCATCATAGAAAAAATCTTGTTCACATAACATCTCACACTTACACTATAACATTAAATTTGGGTTGCTTTTTTCCATTATATTTCAACTATGGATACTTCTATAAAATGTAGGACAATTTTGATTTTTCATGCGCAATTATTTGATACAAAATATAGTACTAAATATATATGCATTTCAAGATTAATATAGAAATGAGTATCATTTGACCTGAAAATTGCTTCCGCAAGTTGCTTGCTTTCTTCAGTGGTACCATATGAATCGACACAATCATCTACTATGGTAATAAAAGCGATCATCTTTGAAAGCATAATTCGGGTGCGAGAGTATTGAGGTTCAGGCACTGCTCCATTCATCCAGAAGTACATCTCCACAATCCTATCTCTAACAAAACTCAAGCTTGAGTCAATGCTTGTCTCCTTAAACCACCACCTACCATATATCAAACAACAAAATAAAGGCAATTGTCAGTGACAACGTTCGTGTGAAGCCATACTGAAGTTCAAAATTTTTATTTGAATAAATAACTTACAATGTGACCTCTTTTAACTCGTCACAATAAAGAAGTTGCAAAAGGTTAAAGTTCAATTTGGCAAACTCCAATATTGCTTCATTTCGTCTGGCCTCCTTTTCATAAATGGGAATATAATGTACCGTTTCCAAGATCCCGACCTTCCGAAAAAGAGGCGTATCAAGAGCAAAAGAAACTTCCTCTAAAAGAGGTGATTCCAAATGTTTCAATCTAGCTTCGAGGCATTTTCTCGTGTAAGACATTGCCTCGTCAAGCAATGTCTCTCCATGTATCCTCAGGTAAGACGCATTGTATAAGCTTAATAAGCTTTCAGTATCAGCGTCAACGAAGTTCCCTTCTTTGTCTTTAAAATTCAGAAACACATCTGCAAAGTTGATTAACAATGAAAATTATACATACTTTCAAATGAAAAGGCAGGAAAGTTTTCAAATATATGTAAAAAGAAAAAAAAAAGTGAATCCAGCAAATTAATGAGAACAAAACACAGGGGAAATTGATTGGCCATAAACTAAACACTTCTAGTGAGATTAATTGGCCATAAGCTTCAATTAAAAAAATGCGACATGCAAGTAAGTTCAATTGTCCATCGCAAAAAAGAAAGAAAGAAAGATCAGTTGTCAATTCAACATGGTCTCACCAGATGGCACGTTGTAGCCACTGCTACGCAGAAGATAAAAGCGGCGCGATACTTCATTCAGATTACTGCTTTCATACTTGGAGCTGTAAACAACGTCCAGCATCTCCTTCATCTCAGCCTCGTAGTGGTGTTCCAGACTAAGCCGTCGCAGCGTGATTACAAGGTCCATAATCTGTGGCGAACCACTCGTGGATTTGATTATCTTCCTCACTTCCTCCTTCAGCACTCCAGCCCTTTCCTCCATTTGAGCTTTCTGCAGCACGGAAGGATTTTCACATGAGAAAATCGAGCAAATATATACTCCCTCCGTTTTTTAAATTATTGTCGCAGTTGACTTCTAACTTCAACTTTGACTATTTGTCTTATTCAAATTTTTTAAATAAATATCATATATTTTGTTATAATTTGATTTATCATTAGAACTATTTAAATTACAACTTAAAATTTTTCATATTTAAACTAAATTTTTTGAATAATACGAACGGTCAAAATTGAGATTAAAAATCAACGACGGTCAAAACTTAAAGTGTATGTTCCTAAGAATATGACAGATAATGCCTCGTGGCAATACTGCTGCTCACCACAAGGAGCAATCAGTATGGTACCTGTGGTAAAGTTGGCGGCTCGTAAGTACCAAAGAAATCGCCCCAGAGAGACGCATGAAAGGTGGAGGTCTCCTTCTTCGTCGTCTCCTCCGGTAGGAAGGCTCCAGCTCGAGGACGACCCGCAGACACCACCGACGCCATTGTTGGTATGGGCTCAGCTCGCTAGGTCTCTCCTTTCAGGTTTCTTGCTAGCTATGTGCTTCGTGCTGCTCGAGGTCGATGAGAATGAGAAGAAATGCTGGCTATTTATAGGCTGATCAGGAGTGTCCCGGTCGCCGTCACATACTCACTAGACTAGACAACAGCCTACCATCTCTGGCTGACAATATCAAACTCCAGACTTTTTCACGCTAGTCAAAAAAGGCTGATCGATTTTCTAGCAGTTAGTTTCTGGGAAGACGAACGGAACTGACGCCGTGGTGGTGGTCTAGCGCCTTCCGAGAGCCGTTTTCGTAGTCCACAACACATGCCATGACCTTTCTTGCTGTCGAATTGTAAAAACTAAGCATCGTTCGGTACTAAGTACTGCATGACTAGTGGTTTTGATCGACTTGTTGTTTAATTTGCAGGAGATTAATCTCCCTGACCTTCTTGATCCACCAAGAACACTGCATTCAAGATGATGGAACGGATCGTCGGATCATGTGTCCTTGAGGCGATGCATACGGCGAAAACTACTGCAAGGTGTCCTGGTTAGACTCCGTCGTGTGAATATATCATAGACTTGCTTTTTAACGCTTCTCTCTTTTCACCAACTACAATTTTAACATAAAAATTATTTACGTAGATAAGCTAAATAAGTTATTTTTCACAAATAAAAGTATAAACTATTTTGAATAATTATAACATCTACTAGTACCAAGCAGACTTTGTGCTCACAGATATTCCATTTTAAAATATAAGCATTTTTAGCTTTAGTCAAAATCAAACTTTTTATTACATTGAGCATCAATAATAAAGAATTAATTATATTTTGAATTCATCGTGAAATAAACTTTCATGCAAAGTATCTTTTAATATTAGAAATTATATAATTTTCTAAATATTATTAGTAAAAGTCAAATAAATTAAACTTTATCCAAATTTAGAAATACTTATATTTTGGAATAGAAGAAGTAACTCGGAGCGGGCAAAGGAAAAAACTGTACTCTCTCCGTTCTGTTTCTAAATTATTGTCGCTGTTAATTTTACACATCAACTTTGACTATTTATTTTATTAAAAAAATTTAATAAATATTATAAATTTTATTATAATTTACTTTATTATTAAAGTAGTTAGAATTATAAATTTAAATATAAATTTAAAAATAGAGAGAGTAAGCATGCGCCCAACGACCCTCATCAGGAGGGTTTGAACCGTCTGGTCATTGCTTCGCGGACCGGGTTGCAGAGAGCTGCAGGGTGTGAATTGGCAAGTGGAGTTTTTAACTGCAAAAAGGTTTCTGTGGTGACCAGACTGGTCAACTTGGCCTCCATGACCAATCACTAGCTACGAGGTTAATGACGTACGTAGTGGTAGCTATGGTCACGACGTCACGTACGATCCGGCCGCTGAATGGAAACTGTCGTCCTGGGTAATAATGCACACATCCTTATCACAGAGGAGGAGGAAGAAGAAAAGGATAGTAGTTTACCATTCCCTCCGTCCGTTCCTAGATTTTTAGCATTTTAGATTTTTTAGACATCATATTCAATTACTCAGTTTATTCAAAAATTTACAAATATAAAAATAAATTAGTTATGTTTAATATCTTATGATGAAGCTAATCATACAAAAATAAATAATATTTTTATAATTTTTAATAAGACAGAGAATTAAATATAAAATTTAAAAGTTAAAATGTCAAAAATTTAGAAACAGAGGTAAGAGTACAAATGATTCGTCACCTTTGGAAAAACTCGATACGCTCGTTGAAGATGCTCGCACACGGGCCGGGCATTCAAACACGCGAGAAAGTTCCATACTGCCTCCGTTAATTAATTCATGTTTTCGTTGATTTTTAATTTAAATTTAACTATTTATTTTATTTAAAAAATTTTCTCGACTGTGTAAAATTTTAAATTGTGATTCTAATAATAAATAAGTATATCAAAATATATAAAATTTATCAATTATTTTAAAAAAATAAATAATCAAAACTAAATTTAAAAGTTAACAATTAAAGAACAAATAGAGTACTAAGTTTAGAACCACAAGCTAGCTTCATGCGACAAAATGTATGTTCCATTGCACGTGGTCGCGAAGGCGCGAACTGGTCGTCCACGTGGTCGCGAAGGCGCGACGAATGCGTCACGAGCTTCTTACCGGGCGCGCCGACGTGATACTCCTACTACCTAAACGCGACAAGTATACGCTCCTGGTCCTGGGCCTCCTGGCTGCAGGCTGCAATTCCATCGGGGCCAGCGAGGACCAGCTGGAGCTCCGTTATCGATCGGCGTTGCCCATGCAAATCAGGGGTCAATTAATTCCGCAAAGTCAAGTGACATATTTAGTACTTTATCTGTCTCAAAATAAATATGATTTTTGATTTTTAAAATTGATATTTGATTTTTGTTTTATTAAAAAAAATTAAAAATATAAAAATAAATAAATCAAACTTAAAGTATTTTTAATAATAAATCGGTTCACAATAAAATAAAAACTTTTTTAAAAACTTTTTTAATAAAAAAATAATTTAAAAAATTTAAAATGATATTTTGGACCGGAAGGAGAACTAGACAGCAACAACCGTGTTAGAATAGAATAGAATCTCACATAGGGAGAGTACTAAGTAGTCAAGGAAGACTGACGCTTGACGAGTAAACGGCCGTAGAATGGAATTCGTGCATGACCAGCGCGTCGTCAAGATTTTCAGCGCATGTGCTGTAGACTGACGTCGTAGTAGGTTATTATTGCACCGCATCTCACGTGCTTCAAGTCTTGAAGACTGTCGGCTTCTACTACGTACACTGAATAGATGATTTATACTCGTATATCGTTTTTTTAGTTAGCCAGATGCAATTATATGAAAAAAAAAATTATATATAGACGGATGGAAAAGGCAACGATGTACAGTCCAACGCCTAATGTGTGCTACATCACCATCTCCTGCCATCCGACGAATAGTATTAACCCTAAAGGCTTGTTCGGTTACAGCACGGCGGAATAATTCTTCATTAGACTTTTGTTCGGTTGTTTCTCACTCAAGTGGATTTGGGGAGGAATAAATTTATTACTGTTTAAATGTAGATTTAATCTTTTTTATTTCCCTTCAATCTTCTCTTATTTTTTTTCAACCGAATAGAGCCTTAGAATTAATTCCTATTATGAAATAAGTCAATTGTGCTAATCATTTAATATTTATTTATAAAAAATTTCAATACGATGGGAATAAAACTCAGTCTATATCTATATTTACTCTTTTCGTGATCTCGAATGAAAACACACTTTCTAAATTTTCTTTAATTTTCATGAACAAAAATTAGTTAATTCATAGGTATTCATTTAATACATGCTAGGAATGATTCCTAGTTAACCGAACAAGCCCTAAATTGCGTTCGGTTCCCATCCTAAATAATCGCGGTCTCAAGATGGGCTTATTTCCGTCCGTCAGACCAGTTATGTGCGGTGCCAGTAATGTGCGGTCCAGATCGCAGCGGGGTACACCAACCCAAGTCGTCAGTCCATAGTGTTTCAGGAAACGGTAGGTGTCGACCCGTCCGATCGTTGCTTCACGGTTAAGATGGAGATCAGGGTGACGGGGACCGCTCGCCTCGCCGCCGCCACCGCCGCGGCGTCACGGTTGAGCTCCTGCTTGCTGCGGCCCGCAGTCTCTGGCACAGCGTGGCACGGAGGTGATCCCTCTGCCGCAGGAAATTGCTGTCCTTTGTGGAGCACGCCGGCGTCACCAATGGCATCCCGGCCGGTTCTTTGCAGAAGAGGCAGCAAGGAGGGATGCTTTGCTGCTGAAATGTCTGGAGCTGTGCTTCTTCATCGAGCAGCTTGAGTATCCCTTCGACCCACCTGGCTGTTGAGCTTGGGCAATGATCTCAGGAGTAAGGGACCACCAACCCAGCAACAAGCAGAAGCGCACAAGCTGCTCGATCCAATGGCTAGCTGACGCAACAAGCACAACAGTGTCAACCGACGTGAGTTCAGTTAATGTTTTGCAGTTGCTATGGCTTGGAATCCTTATTTTATTTGCAAACGGACGTGGCACGCCTGCATAATAAAGTACTGATACTTCCTTTGTGCCCTTTCAGTTGTCATAGTGTCGGTTACGTAAATTAAGGAGGTTGAAAAAGGTGGGATATGATGAAAACGAGAAAGAGAGAGATAAAGATAGGATGTATTGAAAATAGAGAGAGTTGTATTAGGAAGCGGGGAAGACTAAGGGAAAACTTAAAGAGGCTAGGATGACAAGTAAATTGGGACCGATGGAGTAGTGTTCTATTGTGTATCTTCGTTACAAAGAAAAAAGGTTATAAACAAGGGCGGAGCTACCAGGAGACCATCATGGGTCCTGGCCCCACTTTTCCATTGAAAATTCTCTTAAGCGTACAATATAAATAGGTTATTAGCTCTAATCAGTTAGCTTGTGCAATGTTTGACTACTTGATTGTCATGTTGTTCTCGTAGAATTAAAATGAAATCCTATTTTATTTGCTTTTCATTATCTGAATTTTTTTTATTTGCTTTCATTATCAAAATGTAAACAAAGTTGGTCTTAAGTACATCCTAAATTATGGTTTATAGCAATAGCATCAAATTTGGCCCTCTCTTTGCTTTTGCTCATGCTCCGCCACTGGTTATAAACACCTGCTGGTACAAAGCCAGCTAGGCCTTTTTAATTGAAACAAGTTACATTCCCCCAATGGAAGGGCTGATATGTAGCAAATCATGTAAATGCGACCTTTTTTATAATTAATTTTAACATATATAACTACTTTTGTATTATATTTTCTGCACCCATCAGTAATTGTATCTAAGACTGAAAGCAGAGCAACTTATATGGAAAAGGTGTATACTGTTATTTGGGATACATTTAAGGAGCTTATTAGACTTTTTGTGCCTTGCCCGTTCAACGCCTCCTTCTCTACTTCAACTACTACAATTTGGAGAGCACATGGCATGCAGTTGATTGCCACTTTATTCAATACAACTCAAAACTCGTTACAGAGTGTACTAGCTGGAGTAAATGTTTGTTTTGGAGTTTAGACCAGTGTTGGTTCAATATAGAGTAGCACTATCATATCTTTGATCGTATGGGAGAAAGTGTATGCATCTGTTTTCTTGTAAATGTAGTCCACTGTCCTGGCAAAATCAACCACTGTTTCTGCCACAACCTTTGGCTGCTTTGTTGGTGTAATGTAGACTTGCATCATATCCTTCCATGAATCTTCGATCAGCTCTCTTATCTTCTCACATGCTTCATCCATTGTTGTCCCATGCTGCAACATGTAACATTGGACCGTAGAAGCATAGTGCTCTCCTGTTTGCTCGCGCTGTACCACGAACAGAAATAAAAGAAATGAATTCAGTCATGGTGTATTTTAGTTTTTAGATAAAGTCCAACTTACTCCCCTCAATTATAGCCAAAGTCCAGATAAGCCACTACATTATTTTTTCGTTCAGTTTGCTGCCATAAAATGTTTGTGGGGTATACTGAACCGAAAATAGTTTAGGGGGGTTTATCTGGACTTTGGCTATAGTGGAGGGGAGTAAATTGGACTGTTTCCTTATTTTTGACAAAATGTAATCAGTATGTTTGTGTATTGTAATCGTATCTTTTGTTAGTTAGGTAGAGTACTTTTTAATTCTGGAGCTGTCAAGTTATTAACCTGCATCTTGTTGTATTCACTGAAAAGATAATATGTGATGCTGAAAAGTTCCATTTCACTGGAATAAAGTAGCCATGCAATTGTGCATGAATACACTCTTAAGGTTCCTACACATGTGTAATGATAGAGAGACCTTTGTTGATGCAATATCATTGGAGAGTCGTGTAATTGTTGTGAAACACTTAATAAGTTTTGGATATGTCAATAGCCAGTCAAAAACTTCCTTTGTTATGATGTCACCCATCCCAACAAATGAAGAAACTGCTATTTGTAAACCCGCAACAGTTGTTCCTGAAAGTTCAAGATGTTCATTGATTGTTTCTGGAACATAGTCTTCATCGCGCCACCTTATCTCTTGAGACATTCCTCGTACAAACATCTTAAACTGCATTAATTGTATAAATATGCGAATTCCTGTTATATTCATAAAATTGTGCATCCATATGTCAAACAAAAGGCCTCTAATGAATGTCTTAAGATCAAATAAAATACTTGCCACTTCTTTGAGATAGAACACCCTATATCTTCTATTTGGTACCAGTTCATCCTCAAGCGAATCAAATGTCTTCAGAAAGTGCATATAGAAACCCTTCATGTATTCTGGAAGAAGTTCTACTGCGTTCTCCTCACACCTACATTTTATGATCCATTGAGAACAGTTGATTGACTAAGGACTAAGGTGCATGTCATATTCAAAGTTTCAGATCAAAACTCAAAATAGTTGTTGTTGGGAATACACATATATTCCAAAGTGTATGTATATTCATTGGTGTATGGACCTTCAAACTTCAGTGAAATGAATTTATTAGTACTTCGAAAAGATAGTCTGTAGTTTGATGCTGGGCGAGCAAGAGTTGATGGATTTTAGAGAGTGGTATAATCATTTTGATTTTTTTCATGGAAGGTGATTAGATGATATAGGCATGGGATATTTAAAGGTCTGCTTGTGGCAGAGTGAAGAGAGGTCTGAGGATGAGGCAGAGCACTATTTGCCTATTTCAACGTGTCTTGCTGTAAGGCAGAGCAATATTCCAGTTGTCTTTGTGAGATAGGTGACTGCGGAGCTCTCACCATTCAAGTGCAGGTAGGCAAAAGCATATAAATTTAACAATATGGATTATTAGAGTGCAAGGGAGACTCTTATACCTATAAATTGCCTCAGCAAGCAGCAATCCTTCCTCAGTTGTACTGTAGGTATCCATGATATCATCTAGTATGGTAATAAATGCTGCCATCTTCGTGAGTATAACTCGTGAAAGAGAATATTTTGTCTCGGAGCATGCTCCTGTCATCCAGAAATGCATTTCCACTATTCTGTCTCGAATAAAACTCAAGTTTGTTTCAACATTAAATTGCTTCCACCATCTGTGATGATATGAAAATAAATATATTGTGCAATTAAGTAATTAACTGAAATGAAGAGAAATTCGAAGTTCGAATAATCTTACTGTGTGACATTCTTTAACTCCTCACAGTAAAGAAGTTGAAGAAGGTTGAAATTCAATTTTGCAAGCTCTAATATTGCCTCATTTCTTGCAGTTTCTCTTTCGTAAATTGGGATATAATTTCTAGTCTCCAATATTCTAACCCTTCGAAAGAGAGGTGTTTGAAGGGCAAGCGACACTTCATCAGCTAGTGTTGATTCCAAAGAATCTAATGCAACTTCAAGTTGGCCTCTAGCGAATATAATCGCTTCATCAAGTACTTTATCCCCTTGGGTCCGAAGGTATGCTGCATTATATAAACTCAGTAGACTTTTTATATCATCAGCACAAAAATCTCCTTCGTCACCTTTAAATTTTAGAAATATGTCTACAAATTAATTGAAGCAAATAAGGAGTATTAGTTGTATAACTTCAAAAGAATACAAAATAAATACACCAGGTGCTTACTATATTTATTAGTTCTTGTTTATGGTTTTACAAAATAAATATTCCTAAAAACAAGTTGGCTTACCAGATGGCACATCGTAGCCATTTTTTCGTAGAAGATAAAACCGTAGTGAAACTAAATA
>BCLH01000210.1:38468-110508 GCA_001602315.1 Zoysia pacifica
ATACAAAATAAATACACCAGGTGCTTACTATATTTATTAGTTCTTGTTTATGGTTTTACAAAATAAATATTCCTAAAAACAAGTTGGCTTACCAGATGGCACATCGTAGCCATTTTTTCGTAGAAGATAAAACCGTAGTGAAACTAAATACAGATCTTTACTGTCATAATCAGAACAATAAACAGTGTTCAACAGCTCACCTATCTCATTCTCATAGTGGTTATCCAGTCCAAGGCGTTGTAGCTTGACTATAAGATCCAATATTTTTGGTATCTCATTTGCACTCTCCAGCATCTTCCTAACCTGCTCTTTCAACACTTCGAATCTTTCTGTCATGTGTGCACGCTGTAAAGTGCAAATAAGTATCAGTTAGTTTTATCGATTATAAATCTCATTGTACCTACTTTCATTCTGATTCAGAAGTCACCTTTGGTGCTGTGGGCGGCTGGTATGCGAGGAAATAGTCACCCCACAGGCTCTGATGGAAGGTTGAATTCTTACGCAGGCCCTGGACATCATTGACAGAGCAAACTCCTGGTGTAAGTGCCATCTTCTCGAACTCGATTTTAGCTAGTTTTGCTATTGCTGATCTCTGATCTGGAGCTAGATTTCTTGGTGGCTATCTTTGCATGGTGCACAAGGTATTTATAGAGTGCCAGTGAGAGCATCAACGTCACCTTGCCCAGCAACTGTGCACGTAGGAACCATACGAGTCAAATGATTTCATTTCATGAATGCAGATAACGGCTGTATAACCAAACTGGACGAAGAGGAATTGATTTCTTCTTCTGCTTAACAGGCATGCGATGCACTAAAAAAGAGGGCAACTTGTGTGTAGGTTCTAAAGATACCTAGGTGGTTTCTATTGTTCTTGAAGTGCTTGATTTGTCAGTGCATTTTTTTTTCTTTTTTTTTCGCGGATGAATTCAATACATTCTACAGACTTATTCTCATCTATAACTTATTTCTTGGATGCGAGCCCTGATTGTGGTGTGGGTAGTAAATCAAACTGCTTCCAATGCATGCTGAAAAAACTTTCATTTTCCATCATCAAACCTTTAAAACTGTATCTACCACTGCTCCTGTCCTGGTTGTATGATGAGTGCCTTTCATCAACATTTTTATCGCAGCATCAGAGTTACATTCTTAGAGTCATTCTTAAACAATAATGGATTTACATTTAGGGCTCCTTTGGAATGCAAGAATTTCACAAGAATCTCACAGTAATTTTACAGGAATCAGTTCAATTTCATAGGAAAAACGCAGGAAACAGAAAAAAAAATCCTCCAATCCAAAGGAGGCCTTAGTATTGAAACTCTCATACTTCTAAATTTAGGTAGGGTTGTATGATGAGAAACCTAGTCACCATCAGAGATCCCATCCATGAAATCCATGCGTACAGAAACTCTAGTAGAATTGTGCTCTTTTGGTCAGAGCAAGCTTTGTGTTCTTCACAAATGTGTTTTGCATGTATCGCTGGACATTTGTGTGGACAACATACATACGAAACGCGTTTGGCAGGGCGGTTGAATTTTGCTCTGGTGGTAATATAGACGATGACATTTGAGTGTAACTCCAGCTGAAAAGTAAACGGTGTTCCAACATCAGTCCACAAGCAGGGTAATTAAAAGTTGTGGTTTTTTCCCTCCTTTTTATGAATTAATTACGTGCACATTTTACATGAGAACGTGAGCACGACCACAAAATAGATGCGCATTTGTATCTTCTTTTCTAGTGGGTGGCGTGTGAATCAATAGTGACCACGATAACGACGCCATCTGATGACCTTGACCTGGAAATCGACTCACCGTCCTGGGTGTGTGAATCGACAATGAGATAGATTGTTCTTAATGGATGTTTTTTTTTAACCTTCCATAGACTAATATCTCTGTTTTTTAAATTGTTGTCATTACGACAATCACTTTAATTTAGAAATAAACTTGAGTTGAGAATGGAGTAAAACTTAACCTACTACTGATAAAAATTTCTTAAATCTTACTGCATGGGTGTCATTTCAAGAAATGTGGCAACAAATTAAACCTATGAGCCCTTTGCAACGGGTACTGGGTTATTTTTAAATAGCATAGTTACATATGATTGATAAACAAAACATTGAGAGGATTCAGCGACGTATTGTGAATATTAACAAGGCACAGGAAACTAGCTTGATCGCACAAATGTGGAAGAAGACAACATCTGTCTTATCACAATTTATACTCATCTGATTTTAAATTGTTATTGTTATTATAAGAATTTTAGTTAAAAAAATAGAGCAGATTTTCTTTTGAATTATAGTTATTGTCCTAATGACAACAATTTAAAAAAGGATGGAATAAGAGTTACAGTGTGTGGATGAGCCATATTTTGGCCGTCCAACTGAAGTAGCCACTGAACGGGACATACAACAAGCTAACAAAACGAGGTCTTTATGTGGTTCCTGGTGCTTGCCTAAAAAACAAGACATGTCGCCAGCACAAATAGCTTTCCAAATCAAAGCAACATAGTGATCAAATAAGGAGAGCTTTTTGAGGTGGAAGAAATCCTCCCATGCATCTTCAGATTGGTTTTGGGCATTCACATATATACTACTCCCTCTGTTTTAAAATATAAGCATTTTTAGATTAAGTCAAATTAAACATTTAATAATATATAATTAATAATATTTTTTTATATAAAATTATATTTTTTGAATTTATCATGAAATAAGTTTTCATAAAAATTATATTTTTATATTAAAAATTATATAATTTTCTAAATATTACTAGTAAAAGTTAAAAATATTTGACTTTATTCAAACTCAAAATGCTTATATTTTAGAACGGAAGTAGTAATATACCACTCTCTCCGGTTTTTAATTATTGACACTGTTGATTTCTAACATCAACTTTGACTATTTATCTTATTAAAAAATTTGTTCAAATATATAAAATTATTAATCGTGATTTAAATTTTACTAATAATTAATTAAATAATAACAAAATTTTACACATTTGAACAAATTTCTTAAATAAGATGAATAGTTAAAATTAATGTTAAAACTCAACAGTGTCACTATTTTAAAACCGAAGAGAGTAGTAGATTGTTTAATTTATTATAGTCATTAATTATAATTCATAGCCTATGGAGCAAACAATAGTGGTCCGTTCTGTTATTGTCACAAGTCATTTTCATCTGCTGGTAATCGTACGACCTGTGCTGTTTTATCCTCCTGTATATAGAATCGTGGGGGATCCTGTCATCCTTTTGAAATGTATCTTTTGGACGTAGCAAACGTGAACCTCGCATCCAGAAAATGGCCTAGCTATTACTTACTTTGTTCTTTAAATGATGTCGCCGTTGACTTTTAAATTTAATTTTAACCGTTCGTCTTATTAAAAAAAATTGTTTGAATGTGTAAAATTTTAAATTGTTATTTAAATAACTCTAATGATAAATTAAATTATATCAAAATATATGAAATTTATCAAAAAATTTTAATAAAACGAATGCGCACAATTGAATTGAAAAGTCAACGACGAGACGATATCAGTTAAAGAACGGAGGGAGCAGGTCCCTGCAGTCAAAAAGGAGTATGGAGGGATGTTCACATGAATGATAACAAAAAATGGAGAAAAAAATGGATCGAGCATGTTATTCAGATTGGTAAGTGGAATTTGGTCATACTGTAGTAGTTTTTCCTAGTTAATTTGTTCTTTCAAATCCAATATAATGCCGCTTCTAGCTTATTACCTTGGAGTGCACTACTATGAATCTTTTCCTCCTATTTTTTTTTATTAGAATGAGACCCTACAAAAGAGCAAATATTTTGGAGGCCGGACAGCATGCCGTATGCAGCCTAGCATACCCCTTTTGCCACTTACTCCCTCAGTGTTAAAATTGCTGTCTTTGTTAACTTCGACTGTGAATGTAAGAAGCTAACACCACTTGTGATGCGAGACAAACATGACATACTAGGAGGAAACAACTATTTGTCCTTATTGTGAGCTTAGATTTTTCAAAGGAACGAACCAATGCACTTAGGTAGAATGAGATCATTGTATTTGCACAGCAATTTGCAAAATAGCTTTTTTTTTTTATTTCCTTGAACATCATAGTTCATTATGATTATGAAAGCTACATGGATTATTTATGACAATATAATACTACAATACATCTGGTAGGTACGTACTTGATGATTCAGTTCATCACATATCACAAAAGTAAAACACGTGAATTATTTAGAACATTATTTATCATACTGCAGTATATCTGGTAATTCCTTATTGTTCCTTGCTGCAAGTTTGAGATTCATCTCTTCATATTGGTATTGGCTCCACATAGAGTGATTTTATTGCATCTTTGATACTGTCAGGCAAAGTGTACTTGTCAATGCCATCTTGGTACATATAAGCACCGGTCCTTGCGAATTTAATCAGCACCAATGACACGATCAGTGTTGGTTCTGTCCTTCCAACTATAATATTATATTGTACCATATCCTTCCATAATTCTTCAGTGAGTTCTCTAAACTTTTGGTGTGTCTCAGCCACTGTTGTTCCGTGCTCCTTCATGTAACACTGGACAGTGGAGACACTGTGGTTTGCAACTTGCTCACGCTGCATAAATCATTTTATAGAAAAAAAATATTAAGTCCAGATTCAGCCTTTTTAACTATTGTTACGAATAGAATGAATGCATAATCATCTTAATTTTCTGATAGTGGTGTATTCGTGACAATCATTACTGTGCAAGGGTTTTCAATTCAAGCTTTATTGAAAACAAGGTCGAAAATTCCCAAGAATTTTCACTCTCTGACTAAGGATGCCTGTTGAAGTTCACAGGGATAGATGTCCAACAAGAGGAATTGTTTGTCATGTATATACAGAAGAAAAATGGATAATGGTGCAACCAATAAAAAGAATAATGCAACAATTTCAGCAACATGTGTATAACCTTCTTTGGTAATAATTTACATAAAAAATAAAGACAAATGAAAATGTATATATACCTCTGTTGACCCAATATCATCTAAGAGTCTTACAAGCGTATCGTAAGACTGAACAAGCGGTGGGTAAGTCAACAACCAGTCAAGTGCCTCCTTTGTCACAATGTCATCCATTCCAACCAATGCCGCACACGCTAGTGTAGACGCTGCAATGGTTCTTGTTGAAAGTTCAAGATGTTCACTCAATGTTTTTGGCACGTAATTTTGATCGCGCCATGCGAGTTCCCTGATGTATCCTTTTACTAGTTGCTTGAACTGTATCAAAAAATAAGCATGTCAGAATGGCATTCTGTAACGATAAAATGATTGATGCAATGTTAATGGATTCCTCCTAGCAGGGATTTAATTAGTTTACGGTTATTTGATAAGTGAGCATTATATTCTACAGATTCTTGTGGATATAGATTATTCTTGCAAACTATATGCAAACAAAAAGTAAAATATATAATTTGAACTGGGATTATATCATCATAATATTGGACTGCAGATTATTTTTAGGGTAATATGTTTTTCATTTTATGTCTAGTTACTTAGTAGGCCGGTAACTTCAATGCGGACACTCCCTTCAATAGACAACATCATGTACTGACCATCTCTTTTAGATAATAGAGGCGGTAGCTTTTCTCCACTCCTAATTCATCTTCAAATGAATGAAATGTCTTCAATAAACACGAGTATGAATCTCTTGCGAATTCTGGAACCAAAGATATTGCAGATTCATCCCACCTGCATCATAGCAAAAATCTGGTTTTCAAAACAGCTCACTCATACTACAATGTTAAATATGGTTTGATTTTTTCCCTTTATATTTCAACTATGGATATTTCTATAAACAATAGGATCATTTTAATTTTTCATACACAATTATTTTATACAAAATGTAGTACCAAATATATATGCATTTCAAGATTAATCCAGAAATGAGTATCATTTAACCTGAAAATTGCTTCCGCAATTTGCTTGCTTTCTTCAGTGGTACCATATGTATCGATACAATCATCTACAATGGTAATGAAAGCCATCATCTTTGAAAGTATAATTCGGGTGCGAGAGTATTGAGGTTCTTGCACTGCTCCATTCATCCAGAAGTACATCTCCACTATCCTGTCTCTAACAAAACTCAAGCTTGATTCAATGCTGGTCTCCTTAAACCACCACCTACCATACATCAAAAACAAATCAATGGCCATTTGTCACCGATAATGTGTGAAAACATACTAGGTTCAAAAATTTTACTTGAATATATAACTTACAATGTGGCCTCTTTTAACTCTTCACAATAAAGAAGTTGCAAAAGGTTAAAGTTCAATTTGGCATACTCCAATATTTCTTCATTTCTTTTGGTCTCCTTTTCATAAATGCTAATATAACTTACGGTGTCCAACAGCCTGATTTTCCGAAAAAGAGGAGTATCAAGCGCAGAAGAAACTTCCTCTGCAAGCGGTGATTCCAAATGTTCTAACCTAGCTTGGAGGCATTTTCTGGTGAAAGACATTGCCTCGTCAAGCAATGTCTCTCCATGTGTCCTCAGGAATGTCGCATTGTACAAACTTAATAAGCTTTCAGTATCCGCATCAAGAAAGTTCCCTTCTTTGTCTTCAAAATTTAGAAACACATCTGCATAGTTGATTGAAAATGAACATTATATTGATTTTGAATGGAAAAGGAAGGAAAGGCTTCAAATATACGGAGTACATATTTATATATATAATAAAAAGTGAGCCTGACAAATGAGAACTAAACTCAGTAGAAAAAAGGAGTAAGATTAATCAATTGTCAACAAGGTCTCACCAGATGGCACGTTGTAGCCACTACCACGGAGAAGATAAAAGCGGCGAGATACTTCATTCAGATCGTTGCTATCGTACTTGGAGCTGTAAACAACATCCAGCATCTCGTTGATCTCAGCCTCGTAGTGGTGGTCAAGACTAAGCCGCTGCAACGTGATTACAAGGTCCACAATCTGTGGTGAACCATTTGTGCCTTTGATTATCTTCCTCACTTTTTCCTTCAGCACTCCAGCCCTTTCCTCCATTTGAGCTTTCTGCAGCACGATATATAGGATTTTCACATGAGGAAGTTAAACACTTCCCTACAGAATATGTGCCTATGATCTTCACTCGCATATTAACAGTTAATCCTAATTCATGGTTAAATTTAATTTATGAAAACTGTCTTCTCTTGTGTTATAATACATAGGTACATACACTGCAACGATATGATATGTATATTGCCTCGTGGTAATACTGCTTAATACTAATTACAAGGAGTAGTCAGTATATAATACCTGTGGTAAAGTTGGCGGCTCGTAAGTAAGAAAGAAATCACCCCACAGAGACGGCTGGAATGTGGACGGCTTCTTCTTCGTCATCTCCTCCGGGCTGAAGCCTCCTGCAGGACGATCCGCGGACACTGCCGACGCCATTGTTGTGAACTCCATCGAACTGACGCCTCTCTCGGCTCGCTAGCTCTCGTTCCAAGTTTCTTGCTATGTGCTTGTTTCGTGCTTCTCGAGATGGATGAGAACGAGAACAAAGGCTGGTGCCTATTTATAGGCTCATGGAATCGGCACAGTCGCCGTCACCTGCGTCACCGGACAACAGCCCATCATCTACGCAGCCAAATGAAGCAATTAAGACGATGCTATTCGCGAACGAATTCTCCTGCATACAGTGTTAAGCTACATGCCTCTTTCATCACTGTAAGTCAAAATGGCTCTGTTGCCATTCCACACCCAATGTACTAGTACGTTTTAACTGGAGCCTGTTCATTTCAGAAGGCTGCTAATTTGCTAGCGGTTAGCTTCTGGGAAGATGCACGGGACTAGCGGTTAGATTCTGGGAAGCTTCTGAGCCGTTTTCATCCCTGCTCTAGTCCACGGCACATGCGCTGACCTTCATTGTCGCATTTTGGAAAAAATAAGGATCGTTCTGTGCATGGCCAGTGATTTTGAACGACTTGGGTGTTTCGCAGGAGCTTAACCGCCTTCGCATTCTTGATCCACGAACAATGCATTCAAGAAGATGGAATGGATCGTCAGATCATGTGCTTGAGGCTATGGGTACGGCGAAACACTTGCGAGGTGCCGGCCGGTGTCCCTCGTGTGAATCACAGCATTGCTTATTATGTTCTAGATCAGCGTATGCATGCATGATCTACCGGACTATAGGAACCTACAAGCCAATTTTTCTATAATGAATTTATAATAAAATATATGATATTTATCATATATTTTTGAACAAGATGTGAATTGTAAAAGGTAATGTTAGAATCAAATATCAATATTTTAAAATCAGAATGAGTAGTTTGGAGTGGAGTCAAAGTAAATAACAGTAGTCGTGTGCCCAACCTCAGGAGGGTTTGGCGAACGAGCATCCGACTCAGTGGTAAGGCCGCGTTTTTGAGCACCTGCTGCCTGCGTTCGAGCGCGGCTCTTCAAGGATTTTGGTGACCTCTTCAAGGACGCAACCTTTAAGATGTTGAATATAGTTGTATGTATAGAAATAATGTACACGGGGTGTGTAGAAATAATGTATGTAGGATGTGTTGATATGCGTTGTGATGTGAGTGAACGAGTGCATGCGTGCGTACATGAATAAATATTACAGTTGTATTCTGTAAAAAAAATTTAAAAGAAAACTCATAAGGGTTTGAATCGTCCGTCCGTCCTATCATTGCCTCGTGGACCAGATAGGACTTTATGCTGACTTGGCGGGTCAACTAGGCTGCCATAACCAAGCACTATGAGGTAGACGTAGTGCTGTTCATGCACGACGACGTCACGATCCGGCAACCTTCGAATGCAGCCCCTCTGCTGGCGGCAGGAAACTGTTGTCCAGGAGTGATGCACACATCCTTGTCACCAAAGGAGGAGGTGGAAGAAAAGTTAACTTCACGTGATCAGTGGTTTTGAAAATCTCGAATATTATTCTTTGCTTGTTGATCGAACAGGCTCGCCAGAGTGCATGCATGGCGGACCTAGATTCCATCACCGGGCCATTAATTCAGACGTGCGAGAAAATTCCATAGAAGTTGCAAGCCTTCGTACGTTCGACAAAATATCCACACCACGTGGTAGTGAAGGCGTGAGTTCAGGAGCGTAAAAAGGTGCACATAAAGTTACTCCCAAACCTTTTTCATTTAAAAAATGAACTAATTTTCCAAAAGCGGAGTGAATTTTGTAAAAATAATTTTTGTTTTTGAAACTAGATAGGTTTAGATGGTATTTATATGGTCGCTCTTTTACACCCCTACGTGCGCAAGTTGCTCGTCGATTGCAAATTATAGGGAGATAAAAACCGAGAGCACTAGACAGACGGGAGTCACCGCCTTACGCGCGCCATGCACCCGGCTGGTGAAGGTCGCCTTTATGTACGCGGCATCGTACAATGGGTTCACAAGTATGCAAGTAAACTAGGGATCCTCAGGTACAGCTTATTGAGCATGTTCTCAACAGCATTTCCCATAAGTTGTGCTCCTTCCGTTCCAAAGTATAAATTATTCTTTAAGTTTTTTTAAATTATAAGTCATTATCACTTTTTGAGATATATTTTTCTCTTCTCAGTACATCTCGCTCTATCTCTTTCTATCTCTTTCCTCTTCTTTTCAGAACATTTCACCTTTTTTACTTTTTTTAATTCTCATGTCTAACTTCAAAACCACTTATAAAACAGGACAGAGAGAGTACCAAACAGTTTGAGTATACAGGCCTTGTTTGGAACCAATGTGATTTCTTAAAACTGTTTTATAGATGTAATTTATATAAATTGGTTTATGAAAAGAACCTAGGTGGTGATGTTTGGAACTCAGTTTATAGAAATTGGTTTCTATTTTTTTTTTCTTATCTAATGAATTCTTTGTCCATTCTTTATGTTAAATATTCGAGTTTGTTAAAGGGTAGTATGTTTTTCAGTTAAAGAAACTAGAAGAATCTAAGATGGACAAGATTCTTGGTTTCTAAGAAATTGGAAAACTAGTTTCTATCAACCGAAATAAAAACTACCCCGTTTGGAGGACATTTGGTTTCTAAAAACCAGTTTCTTAGAAATTGGTTGGATCCGAACAGGGCCTTAGTTGGAAAAACCGCTATAAGCCATCTAAAAAATGAGCTATGAGAAAAAGATCTACAAATTAACCTAGCTTTCCCGGCTAATCTCTTTCATAATCCAGGTATAAGTTAGTTTACCAAATGTTTTCAAGCAGGGGCGGATCCCGGGGGTGTTGCCCCCCTACAACACCCCCTTTGCTTTGAAATCCTACTTATTTCAAGTACTAAACCTGGTAAATTACATGTTAAAATGCTCATTTAAATACTTAACAAGAAGATTAGCACTCCTCGAAGTTATAGATCCTTTTCAAGATGAAATGGCTGTAGCTTATTTAAAAGAGTTGCCCATCATGTAAGCTAAAGCCAAAGCGCATTTTTCTTAAGCCAAATGAACCGCCCCACGAAGAAGAAAAAGCGCTCTCAACAATTGGCATTATTTGTGGTTCAAGTTTTCCTAGCAGCTACTTTCAAGCTTAACCATAAAAGGGAGTGTAGAAAACAAAGCTTCTCCAGTTCAAGCGATTCTCCGATTCTGTGTCTTCTCGAAATTAACACTTGAATTCCACATAGTCAAGGGGCAGACTTCCTTCTCAAAAAAAAAAAAGAAAGAAAGGAAGACTGGCACTTGAGGAGTAAACGGCAGTAGAACAATACATTCCTGCAGCACGTCGTCAAGATTCAGCGCACGTGCTGTGGACTGAAAGAAGGATTTTTGTTGCACCGCATCTCACTTTCTTCAGGTCTTGAAGACTATCGATCGGCTTCGACGGAAGTCGGAAGATAAACTTGAGAATGGTTGCATGTCAGGTCTTCGTTGAAAATCCGTGTAGAACTGGTTAGAGTTTGAATAATTTCGTGATGTTTGAGGAAACTGAATCGACAAGTCATTATATAAGTTTTTGTACGTAGACATAGGCACTTATATATTTATTCCACTCATCTAATTTATTAATAATTATGACAAGTAAACCACAATAGTACAACATTTTTTATCTTTTCTATAAACCAACTTTTGAAAAAAGGCATAGTCCAAACAAACATACCCTTTATCAAATATACGCACAAGTGCCGTCTTAGATAATAAGAATAGTGAGTTTCCTAGTTCTTAATTTGTTTCAAATATCTAAATGTCCCCGTTAGTCCTTATACATCATGCTTGTAGTTGATCACCACAAGCCGGTCAGAGTCAAGACAGGCACAATGTGGCCGAGCGAAACACGCACCACAGTTCCGGGAACATCGTTCCTTAAAAGGGTGGCGCCACAACTGAATAATCCAGAGAGCTGCTACATACGTTGGTCGGACTAAAAAGAACCAGATCAAGATGTCAACTACTCAAGAAACAGCTAGCAGTATGTGCGCCCAGAAAGTAGCAACACATCATATCAGCCGGCCGCTAGAAGACATGCATGCCCATTTCCCATGATTCCCATAAATATGGATGCAAAGTCTCCCGGTTCACAGCTCGCATGCCTGGAGCAGAGTTGCAGAGAGCAGCCAGGCTTCCACTTCTGAAACCTCTCCCATTTATCTGGAGCTTTTGTTTTGCCAGCTTCAGATCGATCGACAGAGCCTTGCAATGAGGAGTGCCGTGGTGTTCGCTTCTCTGTTCGTCTTCCTCCTCCTCACGGGCACAAGAGTTCATGGTACTGCTTGATCAGTCGGCTGATTATTTGCTGAGTTCAGTGACATCTTGTTTTTGCATTGGACATTGGTGTAGTTATGCTCCTCCGTGTTATTTCTTTCAGGAGTTAGGAGGCTGGAGACACACCGGCATGCAGCATTGAACAGCAAGGTCAGTACTCAATAGTATTGCATGAGCCAGCATGAATGCGTGATATATTGTCATGCATGCAGCTCTTGTTCACCATGCAAAAATATATTCAGATTAGAGAGTGACACTAATTTGCTGCTGTGTTATGTGAAATGCAGTACCAGGAGGATACGAGTGATTCCATCAAGTGGCAACATCCTTCTGCTGCTGGCCGCCCGATGTACATGAGCCGCAAATCCGACGGTCGAGGCGGCTCGGTTGGCGGCGGCCCGACGCCGGAACACCTGACGGCTCACGGTCGTCGTCGTCGTCGCGACGAGGTGGGGACGACGATGAGGGCTCGCGCGGTGGCGCCAAGGGTCCACGACGAGGACTACGTCGGGCCCAGCGGTCACTCGCCGAACCACCACCGCACGAACCCGTGCGGGCCATGCACCTAGCTTAATATTTTAGCGTCTGGCAGTGTGATCAGCATGTAGCTGAGCTGATCAGTGATCGATCTCCTCTGAACCTCATGCGTCGGAAAATTTTGAGTGCTAATTGCGTGCGTCAACCTCTGATCATGATCAAGCTTGGGTTCTGGAAGTCCATGAGACCTGCACTGTTAATGTGCTCTGTTTTATTTCAGAATTGTTTTTACTTTTTTTTTTTTTTTTGCGTCACTTACAAGTGGGAAGCGGCAAGCATTGTTTGTCAGGGACTCGATAGAGATAGTAGACACAAGTACACTGTACGTAGCATCATCGTAGGATTCCTGCGGCAGGAAACCCAGCGCCTTTTGTGGAGGAGGCATGCATCCTCACTCACCACCAGTGCGGGTCCTGACAATTTAGGGGCCCAGGGCAAATTTTAAAGCCGGGATCCTACATATTTCTCACTAATCACTGTTGCCAAATTTTCTATCTTGCACCGATACTGTGTTGCGGTGATGTGTTGAGAATGACAGACATACTTCAATCTTTTCTTACGTTCATGACTGCTGTACTGCCATATTAGACTTGCAATTTTTAATTTTTATATATTAAAGCGCAAACATCCTTTTAACCCTCGTTGCGCCACGTCACTTTAAAAAATATTAACCGTCAGATTAAAATCTAACGATGGATATTGAGAAGGAGAAAAAAATAAATATTAAGAAAAAGAAAAAAATCATTTCCCGGTCAATGTAGGAACAGCTTCTACTCGAAAAGAGCAGATATAAACGGCCGTGTCATCGCAATATATTAAAGCGTAAGCATTCTCTGATAGCTTGTTGCGTCACGTCACCTGCAAAATATTAACCGTCAGATTAAAATATAACGGTGAATATTAAGAAGAAAAAAAATAGATATTAAGAAATAGAAAAAAATTCTTTCTCCGGTCAAAGTAGAAGTGGGCTTCTACTCGGCGAAAGCAGGCATAGAACCGCCGTGCCGATATAAGAGAAGTTCTTATAAATTTATTCTACTTCTATATCTTACAAGTATATGCTACAATTAAAACCTTTTATATGTTATAGAAATATATATTTAGATACTTTAAATTGTTTTATCTTCTAAAAATGCTCTTTGATTACTACGTTATAGATTCAATAGAACTATTCCAAAAGATATAAGAGAAGTTCTTATAAATTTATTCTACTTCTATGTCTTGCAAAGATATTCTATAATTAAAGAACTTTATATGTTATAAAAATATATATTTAGATAACTTAAATTGTTTTATCTCCTAAAAATGCTCTTTGATTACAATGAAAACTAAGATTCAATTTTTTTTTTCTCGCTTACAATTTCGGTCTAAAAAAAATAGTATCTTTAGACGCAATATTTTAATCAAACATTATCAATATAAATTAGAAATAATTTTAAATTTATTAAGTTACAAAATTAGAAATAATTTGTTTTAAAAATACTTTTTTAAAAGTGTACCGATGCTGCTTTTTATTAAATATTTTATAGATAACAAAAGTCACCCTTATGCTTTGAAGAATATGTCGACAACTTTTTTTCTTTTTAAGATCGAAGTATATGTTTATAGAACTTTATCATCCATGTCAAGACTTTTATTTGTTAAATAATAAATTTAAAATATACTGCATCAACTAAAAGTGCACAACAAAAATATACACGAAAAACGTGACAATTACCGCGTAGATTTTCTAGTTTAGCCTATTAGAGAAGGGGAAAAATATCTTACACAGTGGACATGTGGATGAATGATTTATTAGTAGAGCTAAAACCAATCATAAAAGTATTAGATGAATGTAAATTATACAAACTATGTCATGGCGAGGGGAGGGGCCTTCCCCGGGACCGGCCCTGCTCCCCACGCGCAGAAAACTATGCGCCCTGACCAAGCTTGCGAAGTAAGGCCGCCGTTATAAGCATATGCAACAGAATGATGCCTGCAACCTGCCCAAGAGTCGCTGCTGCTCCGGTTTTGTGACGCCTTGTGAAACTGATGAGCAGCCATGCCTCGAGAGGCCCTGCTCCCGGCCTCAGGCACAGAAATTTTCACAGATCGAATGGGTCGTTTGATGCCTGCTCACCGGACCTTTGTTGTTTGGAGCTGCTTGCTAGCTACGACCAGAAACGCACTTGCGTTGAAGAGCAAGCTACTGTTGTGCTGGTTAAGTAGCCTTTCGAGTGCAGGTACGGCTCCATCTGTGAGTGTTGTTTGCAAGCACGTTCACAGTGAACATCAGGACGGTGCATTGGTGCTCCTGGTGCCTCCCGTTTCTAATACCAAGTCCCAGCATAATGAGCCGTGCTTCCAGATTGAAATCCTTTGGCATTATTTGTGTGGCATTCATGCACTTCCTATTGTCCCCATATATATATGTCCGTCTTCAGGATGGGGAGGGATTCAGGATTCAATAAAAAGGAAGCTGCTCCTTTTGCCTCAATGCAGGGGATCCGGTTGTTAATAAAAAGGAGGCTGGTGGTTGGGGTACGTATAACATTGTTGCACTTAATTCTCGATCCTCGTAGATGATCTTATCGAGTGGTAAAAAAATGCATGAACGTTTATATCCATGTTCTTATACGTTGAATATATTGTGAGATAAGTAGATGAGATATTTAGTGATAAATTGGTCGGTTCAACATAAACCTCGTCTGTTAGAAATGAGCTCAAAATCTTCAACCAATATTTGCCAACTCTGCGTGCATAAGAGGGGAACAGGGCGTTCTCTCTCGAATACGCAAAAACAGATCACTTCCGAAAGCTCGCCTTTGTGCGCCTCTTATGCGCCTTTGGGAGGGGGCTTCACAAGCTAGTGGGTGAGAATTGAGAGCCCCTGCAACTACTCCTGATCGAATGAGCTTCAATATCTCTCTTGGAAGACCCAAAATACATATCGCTAGTTCAATTTGTAAGAAGAACAAATTCGACTAGTATTGTATTTTTTTGAAACTATGTACTGCTGAATGTGTACTAGCTAGAAAGGTATTGTATCAACTGATGCACAGAACTGAATAGAGAAGCTGATCCAAGCGGTTTCACGGTGTCAAAGTGCTTCTGCACAAATTTTAACTGGGTCGCCGCTCGTGCTTCGGTTTCACGGTGCACTTACATCTGAGTTGGTGCTAGGGTTCTGAACTAGGTGTCGTTGCATCAGCTATGGAGCCACGGTACCCGCGACATTCACCAGGATATAACTCCTGATGCCTCCTATTTCTATGTCTCAACACTACGAGCAGTGTGTATGTTCCAACTCAAATCGCTGTTTCTGTGGTGTTTGCTTCCGATGCTTGCATGTCTCTGTCTTTTATTGGCGTCTTCAGGAGGGGCAAATTCAGGCTTCAACAAAGGATCAGTTGTTGTGATGGTACATTGCTGCTTTTACTCATTGATCAGCCTGATCATAAATAGGTAAACAATACTAATGTCTCTGATCATAAATAGGTAAACAATACTAATGTCTATGAGTTTCGATATACTCCTACTTTTTATCAGAAAGAAAAGATCAACGACTCACGAAGGAGGATGCAAGTGACTCCAAGTTCCAACAAGTGGCAACAGCCGTCTGCAGGCCGTCCGATGTACACGAGCCACGCATCTCACGGTCGACGAGGTGGCGGTGCGACGCCGAAACACCTGACGGCTCATGGTCGCTGTCGTGACGAGGTGGAGACGACGACGATGAGGGCTCGCACGATGGCGCCACCAAGGGTCCACGACGAGGACTACGTCCGGCCCAACGGTCACTCGCCGAACCGGATCAGGATCATCGACAGTCGGCGACCCAGCTGTCACGCTCCTGAACGTCTATCTCCGCCTGCCACATCGTGCGATCATGGATGGTTCAGCACGTAATGGTTCAATGAAGCGTGGGGAAAAAAATGCATGCACCTAGCTTAATTAGAATGGTTCTCAAAAAGAAACAGTTTGAAAAGGTTCAATTGTACGAAATGAATTTCTAGATCCCGGGATTTCTTACCATTAAGTTGGTAAAAAGTCTCAATTTCTGAAATTCCTTAGAACTATACCGGTTTTCAAGACCGAGACTATCAACCACTCAGCCATCTCTCCACAGCCTAATCCCTATTTTATTCCTACAAATCGAACATAGCCATATGAAACGCTCTACTAACTTCTAGAAACATCTTGGCAGTGTCGGCATGTAGCTGAGCTCACCAGTGATCTCTTCTGAACCTCACGCGTCAGAGAATTTTGAGTGCCGTGCGTGCGTCAAGCTCTGGTCAAGCTTGGGATTTGAAAGTTTTATTCCTGGATTGTTCTTGATTTTTTTTTTTTTGTTTGCTTTGCCTCACTTACAAGTGGGCATTGGGCAACGGCAAGCATTGCTTGTCAGGGACTCGACCGAGATTCATCGCACGTAGTTGTGACACTGATGAGCAGCCATGCCTCGAGCTAGAGGCCCTGCTCCCATCCTCTGCACCTCGCAATGCTTCCCTCAGGACCGGACCGGTGTAATAAGAGATTCAGCATTCAGCTGCCAGTGCACTGGTTATACAGCCCTTTCGGATATGCTAGAATGGAATTTTTTTTAGTGTTGTAAATTTATCATCCTTTCCTTTGGTTTCATGGCACCCACAGCATCTACTTCCACCACCGTATCAGCTACTACTGCACTGCTTAAATAGCCTTTTTGTTTCAGAGATGGTGCCATTTGTGACTGGGGTCTGTAAGCACATTCACTGTGACACCGTGGCAACCACAACATCCACCGGGATGGTGCTCCTGGTGCCTCCTATTTCTATTTTCTAAACATCCTTCCGTTCTTTAATTGATACTTTTTAATTTAATTTGATCATTTATTTTATTAAAAAAATTACTCGAATGTGTAAAATTTCAAATTGTGATTTAAATAACTCTAATGCTAAATTAAATTATATCAAAATATATAAATTTTATCAAAAAAATTAAATAAAATAAATAGTCAAAGTTAAATTTAAAAATCAACAGCGACATCAATTAAACAACAGAGGAAGCACCCAACACAATGAACCGTGCTTTCAATTTAACAATCCTTAGCGTCCACTTCTGTTGTCTGCATATATGCGCCTTTTATGTGCGTGCTCAGGGTGGATAGGGACAGGCTTCAATAAAAAGGAGTGCTGGCGGGTGGGGTGCAACACTGTTGCACTTAATTCTTGATCCTCAAAGAAGATCTTATCTTGTGGTAAAAAAAAACACATGAACATCTACATTCATGTTCTCTTTTAATACGTTGAATATATTACGAGACACTCCATCCGTTCCTAAAATTGTTGTCGACTTTGACTTTTAACATTAATTTTAATTATTCGTCTTAATTATTAATTTTTTATAAAAATCATATATTTTATTATAATTTACTTTATCATTAAAATTATTTGAACCGCAAGTTATAATTTTACACATTTGAATTAATTTTTTTAATAAGATAAATTATCAAAATTAATGTTAAAAATCAACAACAATAATGATTTAGAAATAGAGAGAGTAAGTAGACCAGATATTAGTGCCATATTGGTCGATTTAACATAACATCTCTTACGTTAGAAATGAGGTCAAGATCTTAGTGGTTAATTACAGTGGCACATCACACACGCAGACTGGTTAATTACAGTTACCGAGCTCAGATACTGTAGCCACTCATTACCTATTCAACGTACGGAAGCGGAGGCTTTACTTTAGGTTACTCCGGAGGAGTATTTTTCCTCTGAATTTGCTACACGCAAGTGCGCAACGGAAAGCATTGTTTCATCATCAGGTATTCGATCGGGGAGTCGTAGACAGTGTTGCAAGAAACACTGCACCTTTTATGAAGGTGTCACGCGCGCACCACAATGCGAAGTGCTCACTCGCGCTACTGTATTCAGTCGACATAACTTTGAGTGCACTCCTAGCCATCCACATCATGCAACAAGCTTTCTTGGCTGTCGTGCATTGTATGCTTGTTGAGACGCTTGAGATCTAGCAGGCTCAGTCCACGGATCACAGATCTATCACTTCCAGCCTTGCCGCCAGTGCTCTGTTTTGTAACTGCTTCTGTTGATGTTTCATGGCCCGGCGACCCCCACCTTGACGGCATTCCGATGCCTCGTATTTCCAGGACCCATGCTTACGTGCATTCTGAACTCTAACACTAATATATGCGATGAAACATCGCTTCCGACTAGCTTGCCTGTTTGTGCCTTTTATGGGCATTCGGGAAGGAGCTTCGTAAGTTAGTGGGTGAGAGGAGCTTCGTAAGTTAGTGGGTGAGAAATGAGAACGCCCCTGCAACTGCTCCCGATCAAATGGACTTCAATATATTTCCTTGGAAGACATATTACTGGTACATTTTTGTAGTAAAAACAAATTTGACTTGTTTTGTGTTTCATGAAACTATGTACTTCTATATACGTAGCCACAAAGTTGCTGTGTCCATCGATATACAGCTATGGTCGGCACGAGAACCACTCCTTGCGCTAGCAAAGCATTCCTTTCGAGTCACGACGATCCCGGTGCTGTCACATTGTCCCATTTTTCGCCTCTGCTCTAGATGCCACGCGAGAAGCGGCCCTGATGCGCGGATACGTTTCTAGCGGGTCTGCTCCCATCCTCGGTTCTTGTAGGCGCCTACGGTTTCAATGCAGATCCACATATATTTGAACTGTTGCCAGCGTGCTTCGGTTTCACGGCGCGCTTAAATCTGAGTTGGTGCTACAGTTCTGAACTAGTTATCGCTACATCTGCTATGGCTCCATGGTACCGAGATGTAACACCTGATGCCCTCCTATTTCTATCTCTCAACACTATGATCGAGCAATGTGCCTATTCCAACTCTCAAATGGTTGTTTGTGTGGTGCTTGCTTCTGATGCTTCTTTTATTCGCGTGCTCGGTAGGTGAAGAATTCAGGCTTCACCATAAAGGTCAGTTGCTGCTGTGATGGTACACTGCTGCATTTACTCATTGATGATCAGCCTCATGAATGGGTACTAGTCCAGGAAACAATAACGTCTACAAGTTTCGATACTTTTTGTCGAATAAGATCAACTCACAAAAGGGCAACTCTCAAACAACTTATCATGGTTGCTGGATATGAGCAAGAAGGTGCACGATGGTACTAGTCTAGAATTGACCATACGAATGAATAAACTCAACACACTATTCTGCTGTATCTAACCCGATAAGGCTATGTAACCATGCACTTTTCTTCCGTAATTCCTGCTTTATAGGATAAAATTTTTAGTATTGTGACAGAATTTACTCTGTTTTTTAGTAGTAAGTTCTTGGGCTGACCTCGCAAATATTTTGGAAGTGTACAAGACAGGAGCAGAACCTCTGGACATATATTTGCTCATTAGCATCATGGACATCATCATGGAGCATCACTGTGAATCAAACTGATCTGATTGCAGTGAGAAAATGCTCGACTGGTGCTACCGTACTTGCCAAGTGATTTATTAGAATGATTAGAGTTAACCACATATATCTATTTGATCAGACCTGATGGTTAAAAATAAGATAATATTCAGTACTTAAAAAGTGGATCTGGTAAAAAAATAGTCACTCTGATACTAATTTTTAAAAATCAAATGCTACGATTAATTAAGGATGCGGAGGTACCTCGTACCTCAAGCACCATAAGAACTCTCAAGTAAAAATAAGCACAGGAACATTGCCTAGCGTAGTGTGCATGGGAAGACTTACTACAACAAATATAATTCTAAACCATTCTTCTTATCTATTTACAGCATTTTATATCATCTGGCAATGAACCTCGCCCACTCTCCAGTCAAGCACAAACAGTGGTGGAACTGAACAAGAAATTAAGGGGGGAAGGGTTAATCCATTTCACATCGCAGTCTGCTCTAGAGACCCTAAGTTTCCATCTATCATGTGCATGCCATTGTGATCTCCCTGGGCAACTGAGGAGGTATTGTCGCATCACCAATTGTGGTTCATGGCTAAGGGAGCGCTCTGCTAGGGGTGAGTAGTGACGATGATGTCATATGTGCCTGTGCAACGCTCTAAAAGAGTTATGTCTGAATGTGTGACGGTTTGCTCTAGCGTGCACTAGTCTAAGTCAGTTGCAAGGTTGGTTCACCATTCTTGTAGGAGCAGAGAAAAATCACGATTCACAACTGAACAAAGTGATAGAGTCTATACTTATTAGTATGGAGTCGAGCATGCTAGTTTCTTAGCATGCTAGACAGCTGCAACGAATTTACCATGTGCTTTGTGCTCTAGACAACTAAACTAGAAATATACACATACGTCTATCTATAAGAATGCATACTTATCATTTTTTAGATTGGTAGATAAGCCCAAAACTATCAAATAAACTAAATCCCCTCCATCTTATATTATCAGTACAATAAATAAATTAGATGCTTAATCAACAATTAATAACCATTTATATTTTTTAAAAGGGAACCATTTACATTTCTAATTGTGCACTTATAAAGAAGAGGCCAAGTAAGGGACTTTTAAGAAAGTTCATATGATAGAGGGGGCACTGAGCACAAACGGTCAAGAGATAGAGATTCTTGTACTAATTTGGTTCACGAATGCTTCAACTCCTCCGATATACTGACCACTGCTCTAGTTCCGTAGCCATTTCAGACTCTAGTTTGTTCGGACTTCCATAACCATATACAACCTCATCCGTTCAGGTTCCATGGCAGCCGCAACATCCACTAGGATGTGGCTCCCCTGAAGCCTCCGGTTCCTAAATCCTTGTGAGAATCACGTACACATCTATTCAAAAACTGATGCTATTATATTTGGGTTTGCTTTCAACAACTAGCCTATGTATGCGCCCCTTTTGTATGCGTGTTTGGGAGGGGAAGGACGTTTTGACTCTTTAATAAGGGACGGTTGGTTGATGAGTAGACTCCCGCACTAACTTTTGTAAATCTCATACTCCCTTCGCCCCAAAATAAATGATGTTTTTGACTTTTTAAAATTGTCATTTGATCCTTTGTCTTATTTAAAAAATTTACAAAAATATAAAAATAAACAAGTCAAGCTTAAAATACTTCTAATAATAAATCATTTTACAATAAAATAAATAATTTTTTCACAAATTTTTTTAATAAAAAAAATAGTAAAAAAGAGATGTTTGAAAATCTAAAACGACACTTATTTTGAGACAGAGGAAGTAGATGAATGTATATATCTTGCGGTACAAAAGGTCACTAGGATTCAATTTTACATCCATGCTCTCTAATGGTATCTTGAGATACAGCTAGTTGATGTGGGCGAGGTGAATGGAAGGGCTATTTATTTCCAATTTGCTCAACTTAATGGTTTTCCATCACAGAAGACATCAAACTCTACAGTGCAAAAAACAAAATTTTTTTGCGATGAAATTTAATGTGGTTGGATGAACTCGTACTTTCCTAAACGACAACATACAACAAATTTGTAAAAACAAAATAAATAGTCCCTCGGTCTTAAAATTATTGTTTGTTGGTTCAAATTTGAACTGACTGGCAACAACCATTTTGGAATGGAGGGAGTAAACAAATTTTCTATATATTGTATAGAATAATGTTATAGACTTAATAGACAAAAAAGCCTGTTGTCTAGAATAATTTGCACGAAGCCAAACAAAAAGGACAAATCTTATTAGAGAATAAATTCATCAAGCTTGAATTGTTCGAGACAGTAAATTGAGCCACAATTTTGATTCTAGTCATGTGCAACTAGTATAAAGATAATAGTAGGCACAAAATGTAACAGTGCCCAAGGGGACGCACAGATCGCAACACACACAACTAAAAATCCCCTCAAGAAAAATCAAATATCTGTACAACTCTACAAACCTTGATTTTCTTGTATACCTCTATTACCAATCAGATGACTGATGAATTTAACTGATCCTATAGAATCCCTTATAAACTTCAATCACTTTTTTGTTTCATATTAAATTGTGACGGGCGAATATAATTTTTTTCGCACAGCTTGATTTGAGAAGTATCATGTTCTCGCAAAATTATGAAGAGTGAACAGGGTACTTCTCAATCAAGTCGAACAACTCGTCTCCTATACCAAAGCCTAACATCCTGGCCATGTCAGCCGTCTTCAACCTCGGCTTGGGATGGTTCTGCTGCTTTAGCCATGCTTCAACAGCAAAAAATTTTTTCATCACGAACAGCTCCAGCGCCTCAGGGTTGAAAACCACACCGAGTCGCGCACTCATCTGCAGTTCAGAAGTGGCATATATTAGACCATTAAACATTGGCACTCGGGAAGATGCACAAGGTGCTAAGGAACCTAGAAGGATTGTGCCGTTATATACATATGATTACTGCCGATAATTCTGAAATGTTTTTTGTTCTGTTTCATTACCTGGTGAGGGACCAGCATTGCAGCATATCTGGCAAGCTCGCCAGCTCTCCAGTCAAGCACAACCGGAAACCAAGGATAAGCGGCATCGAGCCTCACAAACCACAGCCTAATATCAGGTAGCTCCGACAGCTCCCGCATGTCATACTCATCATCTCTCTCGTAGTTTATGGTGAATCCAACAGTTCGCTCCATGAGATTTCTTGAGTCAGCTAGATAATTTGAATAAACTGATGGTCAGATCTTAAAATTGGTGAGCGACATATGCAGCTATTATTATTTTTATTGTAATTATGACTGAGAACCTGCTTTTAAGGTACTCAGGTCACCAAGTGCTTCTTTAACAGGTGATAGATCGAGTGCTCGAATGGTGTCCTTGTTGATAACAATTTCAAAGCGCCCCTCTGTCGGGGGTGGAGGAGGCTGGATTTGCGGGGTATCTGAAGCAAAAAAAATCATACTCAGAGTCAGAGATGAAGAGGACACAGTAGAAATGTGAAAAACTATGGTGTCCACAAGTGAATTGGTTGGTGTGACAATCAAATGACGAAATGACACTTCATGGTTTTGATTAGTATGCTAACGAGCAGTACTCTGGAATGCATATAGTAGCTGATAGACTATTTGAGATGACTCCTATTATTCTCAGGTGAAACAGGCTTATTAATCAATCAACATTGTAGGACAATACTAGTGCACACAAGTCACAGTATCAGTTGCAGAATTTCTGTTTGCCAATAAACATAACAGTTCCTATGGGCTCTGAAAGCTCGTTTCTATCCCTTTCTATTCTTGCAGACCTTACTGTTCAATAAGTAAAAAAAACTTTTATTCTTTCTTGAACAGTGAGCAGTGCAATTTTGAAATGTGACATATAGGAGGAGGTATACACAGGACACTGACGCGCAAAATAGCATTTTTGTACAAACAGTGGTTACTGAACCATGATCAAAATGGCAATAACACATTGAATTATCCACGAACCAGCAGCCATTTTTTTAATGGCAGACATTCAGCGCCTAAATTTAACGTTTTACTAATTGATCGATCAGGAGGAGAAAGATATCACCGTCTTCTTCCATGGAGAGGGAGAGGTCGTAGTTGCCCGAGGGGTTGAACGCCACGCGCATACTGAACCCGGCCGCCCTCTCCGCCCTGCTGGCCGGTGGCGGCTCCACGGCCGCTTGGAACCGAACGCCGAGAAGAAGCTTCATGGCGCGGGAGGCTGGGTGAGCCACCGGTGGACTGCCGCCGCCTCCGCTGCTACTATGCAACGCAGCGGGAGCAAGCCGGTGCGGCGCCACGGGCAGGTGGTGTGCGGTGGCCATGGCAGCGGCAGGACAGCGTCGTGGGGTGGGGGCGCGCGGTTCACGCTTGTTCTATCCGTTTCGCTTCGTTCAGTTCGCTCCTCTCTTTTTCCTCGTTTGTTTTTTAGCCTTTTTTCCTCGTTTTAATAGCAAAGCGAACTGGAGAAAGCCCAACTGATGATACGGGCCCGTTTCCCGCCGAGGAGCTGGTGGGTCGGCCCAACAGTAAACAAGGCTGAAGGCTTTAACCCAACTCCAAAAGTGGGTGAGACGGCCCGTGTGACACACAACAGTAGCCCACTATGCGTACCTGTTAGAAAATAATTTTATTTTTAGAAAAATAATATCCTAAATACAAAAGAGAATAAAACACACGACACCATTCTGCCCGACAGGCAGGTTTGGCTTTCTGGATTTGGAATCCGTCGAACATCCTCCAATAATTGCGAGTCCACGAGGACGCTATCTTTGGAGAATCGCAGCGTCTGAACTCACGCAACTCCGGTACCTACTGTAACTGATAGACAGCTCATGAGCACGAGGTGCACTTCTAGCATGTCCTGGCGTGGTAGCCGATCTCAAATTTGGATAAACAGTCTTGCCAGGAACGTTAGATGAGTTGCTTGTATAGCGTGTTAGTTGGCATACCTAATATTATCATGCTTAAGGTTAGTGATCATGCCACGGTTTTTTAGTCAAAATGTTTGGTTTACTGTCGTAACTCTGGGAAGTCATATTTTCTTAGCCATGTAACCTGCATGTTATATCTTTATTTTTTTTACTAACTTTACCACGTTTATAGCTAAAACAATAGTAGTTACACATATTTTTTTGGAAGATGGGAGAGCATTTTACCTTTTCATTCACATGGCACATACATGTGCAAAACATATATGTCGTTAATCATGGTACAGCGGGGAGGCGGATTGAAAAAAAAAAAAAGAAACATCCATTGTCGCCCGATTGTATCTCGCGGTGGGAGTCTGCACATCTAGAACTCGGCGTCTTTCCGGCAACCAGCCAAGCCAGGAGACGAGCATGCCACAGAGGAAGGGGCGAGGAACACTACATTATGTCTATGTTTTCATAGACGCCAACAACAAAGGAGGAACGCGTTGAAGTTAGTTATGGTAAGTTTAGGCATATATAACAAGCTGTCTCGGCTAGAAGTGGTTTCTGCAGCTATTGGGTGTATGAGACATAAAATACAGAGTGTCGACTTCGAATGGAAGATCCGGCACATGGGCGTAGAGATGTTCCTGTCGAGGAATGGACGAGAATAAGGAAAATCCAAATCTAATATATCGGCAACTTGTAGGACAGACTGTTCGTGTGATTTGACATGGAAAACTCCAGCGCGCGGCGGCAAATTGAGTTCATTTCACTCGTCAACCTGCTCCTGTTCTTGTCCATTCTACGCGTTTGCATTCCTTTTCCAGCACTAAAGAACTGAAAGTTGGCATGATACATCCACATGTGTTTCACAAGTACTCCCATAACATGCAATCACTAATGATGGATGCATGGATAAGTTCATCTTCCTTTACGACAATTTTTTACTCAAAATTAAGTTAAACAATAGTAGTATGCCCTAGCCAGCGTCACCAACTGAAAATGGAGGGGTAACAAAGTGAGAAAATTGCTTGCATGTCACTAGCTCAAACTTAAACCCTTCACGTCTGCAGCGTTTTATCTATCGGAAGTACTCTCTCTCTCTCTCTCTCTCTCTCTCTCTCTCTCTCTCTCTCTCTCTCTCTCTCTCTCATATGCAGTACATGTACCCATGCACAGTCAGACAATGACAAGTTTATTATTACGTTGACAACGAAGCTACATAGTATAGCTGTTCTTGCGTCGGCCAACACCTTTTCTTCACCACTCGGCCGCAACGACCGCCGCTTTACAATCCATGCATGTTTCACGATTACGCACGCGCTGCCAAACCAAACCTCTTTTTATCAATTACCAACTGGAGTAGTAACTAACCACCCAGTTGCTCTTGCTAACCTAACCACGGGATCGATCGATCGATCGGAGTACTATATACTCCATCAACAGCAGCTAACCAAACAAAGAGATCAAACAGCAAAGCAACGATGTCGCTGTCGGAGCTCCAGGCGCGGGCGCGGTTCGTGCAGTCGTCGGCGGAGAACGCCGGCGTGCACTTCGACGAGGACCGGTGGCTGAGCCGCGTGCGGCAGAGCCTGGAGCGGGAGGCGGCCGAGGCGCTGGGCGCGGCGGCCAAGGTGTTCGACGTCCCGCGGGTGCTGCGCGCCACCAGGCCCGACGCCTACGTGCCGCAGCACTTCGCGCTGGGACCGTACCACTGCCACCGCGCCGAGCTCAGGGACATGGAGCGGTACAAGCTCGCCGCCGCCAAGCGCGCCGAGAAGCTATTAGCCGACGGCAAGAAGTTCGACCACCTCGCCCAGCAGCTGCTCCAGCTCCGGGACAGGATACGGGCGCCATACCACAGGTATGCTTGGCGCGTTCATCACCTGCGTCCATATATCAGCTCATGGAGTTGCACGACTTAAAACTTCATTCTTCATGTTGATTCTTATGATCCTTTGACTCAGTCTTCCGTAGTCATTCATAAGTATATCTATGGTGCACATATATGTGTTTATTTCAGCAAATTCCGCATGAAAACGTGTGAAGACATGCATCTATGTCGTGTTTCGCTATTAACAATATTTAGCTGAGGCATAATTGATGTAAATTGATTTGAATTTGAAAAGTAGAGTTGGCTAAAGATATATTCGTCGGACAAGGACTGGCCAATCAAATGTTAACCGTGAGAGTCCCAGTCAAAGTTTGGGAAAAATGTTTGCTCCAGGATAATTTTAAAAATAAAACCTACTTTTGATAGTTGGAATTACCTTTGGGAATTGGGAGGGCTCGCTTTTAAAATCTAGAAGTTCTCACAATCGTGAAAAGGCACCTCCGGCAGATCGAAAATGTAGTAATCATATTATCACGGGAAGAACACGGTAGCGGGCTGCATTGGGCCTAAAACTCAATCATAACGGATTGGACGCAGTTGTTCCTTGGTCTGTTTGATACTTGAAAGCAAACCCCAAAGCTCAGCCCACTAGACAAACTATTTTGTCACACCACTGCACGAAGTAACCGCTGTCCTGTGCACTACCTACGTGTGCAGGTATCTGGAGCTGAGCGACGAGACGCTGGCATGGATGATGGCGATCGACACGTGCTTCCTGCTGGACTTCCTGGAGGGCTACCACCGCGAGGAGGTCACGGACATGGTGTCGTCGGCGACGAACTGGATCAACGCCACGGTGCGCGACGCCATGATGCTGGAGAACCAGCTCCCGCTCTTCCTCTTCGCGCAGGCCCTGGCGCTCCGGCACGCCTCGGAGGAGGCCGCCGCCGAGGCCCTGCACGGCGTGCTCGACCGCTTCATCAAGGAGGTGTCACCGATCAAGACCACCGCCGAGCTGGCGGTCACCGAAGTCTGCAAGCACGCGCACATGCTTGAGCTGCTCTACCACTTCCTCGTCCCGTCCGCCGCCGTGTTCGATGACGTCGACGCGTGCCGGGAGCCGCCGCCGATGGTGCCGGAGGAGTTCACCATCGACATGCTCGCCGACGCGGCGCAGCGAATCCCGGACTACGACAAGGTGAAGACGGCGTGCGTGCAGGTGTCCAGGCTCAACGTGGTGCCGGTGCGGTTCCTCCGCGAGAACCTCGTCGCCCGGCCGATGAGCATCGCGTCCAGCCTCCCGGGGAAGGTCATGCGCAAGGTGCCGTTGCTGTCCGCGCTCGCGCCGCTGGTGGGCAAGCTGATGGCGTCCACGGACGTAGAGGCGCGGCTGAAGGGCGTGAACCTCGGGTCCATCATCAACTCGCCGCTGGCGCAGGAGATCATGATCCCGTCGGTGTCGCAGCTGGCGCGGTGGGGCGTGACCTTCGCGCCGGCGCCGGAGGGGATCGCCGGGATCTCGTTCGACCCAACGACGGCGACGCTGAGTCTCCCCATCCTCACGCTGGACGAGAACACGGAGGTGGTGCTCCGGAACCTCGTCGCGTACGAGGCGGTGGCCGTGCGCGGGCCGCTGGTGCTGGCGCGGTACACGGAGCTGATGAACGGCATCGTCGACACGCCAAGAGACGTGAAGATCCTGCGGCAGGCCGGCGTGGTGGTGAACCAGCTGAAGAGCGACAGGGAGGCCGCCGACATGTGGAACGGGATGTGCCGCGCCACGCGGCTCAGCAAGGTGCCGCTCCTCGACGGCGTGATACGCGAGGTGAACGCGCACCGCAGCCGGAGGGCGACGGCGCGCGCGCAGAAGCTGCTCAAGAAGTACGTGTTCAGGTCGTGGAGGATCCTCACGCTGCTCGCCGCGCTCGTGCTGCTGCTCATGACGGCGATGCAGACGTTCTGCTCGGTGTACCCGTGCCAGAGATGGTTCGGGTCCGTGTTCGAGCTGCCCAAACCCGGAGGCTCCTGATAGTCAGCTCAATTGATGCACTATGACTTGCATGGTAAATTGGTGATGATGGATCTTGCACAAACTCCGTGTGAATCAATAGGCGCTTACATTGCCACGTTGGTCTTACTTTTTTTAAGTTGCCTGGTTTTCATTCGATTTCAAGTGTAATTTAGCCATTGAATTTGTATAGAGATTGGAATATAGGTTCAGTTGTGTCAACGACAGGACTTCCCTCTGATAAGCATAAGAGGAACGGCATTCGTTGTGGATTCCATGTTGATTGGACATGTCTAGTTGAGATTCCTGCAATCCGACATTCAAATGCGCATTCTGAAGTGCGCACGACAAATTTTCTGTAAGATTTGTATGCGCGGAAAGGGAAACTGACAAGTTCATTTTACAATGCCAAATCCATCCTTCGATTATACTGCTTGGTTCAGCAAATTCTGAGTCAACTGGAATTTTTGGCCAATCTTTAGTTAAATTTTCTGATATGCTGATGAGTTTGGGAGTTTCATGAAACAAACATCCTTCTGGACGGACGAGCACGCTGTAGAGCACGACGGCGAGGGAGAGGACGAAGCACCCGGGGCGCGGGAAGAAGCCCCAGAAGACCGAGAAGAAGAAGATGAGCGCCGTCCGGTCCTGCAGGCGCGACGCCGGCGTGCGCCACCACAGCAGCCCCGCCACGCTCAGCACCTGGAAGACGCGCAGCTTGCTGAACGACTCGTGCCGCCGCTCCTTCAGCCTGCGCTGGAGGAGCACCGCGAACTGCGTCCACCACCCGGTCAGGTAGAAGGGTGGATAGGTCATACTAGTGAGTGAGAACCGACGTTGAATTCACGGGTGGCTGATCCGGACGCGCATTTCCAAGCTACGATTTGGCGAGTGATTACCATGAGGTTCAGACGACAGAGCTGTGATTGATGCAAGTGATTCAGTGCAGTTCTTGAAACCAAGTGGATTTACAGAGTCAGATGGGTTCGGTGGCCATCAGGCCATGGATGTTATCTTTGTGCTTCTACGTGTCGAGTTCGAGGGGATCGGGACACGGCGAGCCGGGCTTCTTAGCGGCCGGCTTCCTCCGGAACGGCCGGCACGCCTTGACGCTGAGGTCGACGGCTGCGGCGAGTGCGACGAACATCGCCGCGTCCTCCATGCACGTGACGTGGCGCAAGGCGAGCTGCACGAGCGGCCGGCTGCTGCGCGCCTCCCCCTGCACCGCGCAGCTCATCACGAATCCGCCGCCCGCGGCGCCCATGACCGCAGCGCAGTGCTCCGCGTCGATGCCGGTGGCGGACTCCGTCGCCGGCGCCTGCCGGTCCATGTCGATGAAGAACTCCCCGCCCCTGTCGCTCCGCAGGTGCGCCTCCGACACGAGCACGCAGTCGTCCTGGCGGTCCGGGAGCAGGTGCAGACGCAGGCAGACCGTGTCCTTTGTCGCCGCCGCCGGCGCGGCCGGTTCTCGCCAGGCTTCCAGCCGGCCCCACGGCTGCCAGCTCTCCGACGACCCCGTCGTGTCTGCGCGCACGATGAGCCACGCGCCGGGGTTGGACCGCGCCACCCTGTCGCAGCCCGGCGCCGGCACGAACGGCGTCGCCATGAACGCCGCGGCGACCGCCGAGCCGGACAGATCGTGGATCACCACCTTCCAGCCCTTCCTGGTCTCTCTCCGTATCTCCGTGTCCTCCTCGCCGACGGAGCTCGACCAGTACTGTCCACCTAATGGATCAGTCTGCGACGGCCTGCAAACATAAACACATAACACATAAAAAATTGTCTAATCCTACTTTTTTTTTTTTGGAAATTCACATGAAGCACGATTATTACAAATCCAAAATGCAGAATCACAGATCATGTAACAGATCAAGAGGACGACATGGAGCAGTTACTTACCGCCTGTCGCGGATGAATTTGCAGCTGAAAATGGGCTGCCTAGTGCTGCCATGAAGCTGGACAACCTGCGGGTTCAGCGCGATCTCGTCATCAAACTGGAAAATGTACCGGGGATCAGCCTCCAGCTTCACTCTCAGGTGAAGCTCCGGCCTGGCCTCCCCTTTCCCGATACCAGTCCATCCATGGTGAAGCAGCACAGGCTTCCCCTCGCGCCACTCCGCCCCGACCTCCACTCTGAACACTCCGACCAGCCGGCGTCCCCCGGCGATGCCGCAATGCCCGCCTCGCCGCCCCAGGAACACCGCGACCTCAAGACACGACCGAGGCGGCCGGAAGCACGTCGGCGTCGCCAGCGCCTTGAGGTCGGACTCGTCGAGGGAGAAGACCGCCGCGTTGGTGAAAGGGTCGAGGTTGAACTCTGAGGAATGGAGCAGAGGCACAGGTGCTGTCTGGACCGGGAACCCTCTGAGCCGGACTTCGCAGTGGCAGAGTCGGGGCGCCTTTCCAGCGCTGCCTCCTGGGAGCTTCAGCCCGAGCTGCCCGACTGAGAGTCTCACGAATGGCTGGGGATCCATGGTGGCTGTATTTGTCAGTAGGAAATAGCTCCCGCCATTTTTTGTCTCTGAAATTTGAGCATGTAAACGCTGTCAGATTTGCTTTCAGGATACTCACAATTGCAGGAAAAAGGAAAATTACATATACGATTCTTATAAATTAAGTTGTCACTGTGTGCAAGACTACTAGCCTAAGTTCAGATTGCTAAAGATGTGCAACTTTTTTTTTCTATAAATGCAGACCAACCATAGGCAATTGGGCATATTCTAAGATTCATTATGGCCAAGCAAAGTACCCGCTAACAGTCTGCCTAATGCAGATGTTTAGCTTAGCAAGGTGCCAAACCCAAAACATGGTTATCCGTATATATCATCTTTAGTCTAATACGGAGTACCTTAAAGAACCTCAACAAGATTATTATTACAAGAAGGATGAACGCAGATCCAGCATATTCGAAGCATTAGAAAAGTCACTCAGCACGCTCAACTTAAACAAACAGAGCAATGGAAAGCGAAAGGCATCAGGTGCTCTGCAACGACGATGGCACTGAACTTACAGCCATGCCATTAGCAAGCCAGCTCGATCAGTGCAAATCTTAGGCCTCCTTTGAAACGCAGAAATCCCACAGGAATTTCACAGAAATTAGTTTAATTTCACAGAAAAAATACAAAAAACGAGAAAAATTTCCGCGTTCAAAGGAGGCCCTTAGCTGTAATCACTGAATCTCGAGCTGCACTTGCAAAGAGAACCCACGACAGAATCAAACAGCGCGCCGCTATTAAGCTATTACTGATCAAAGCATCAAACGGTCCCTGAAAGTGCAGCCATGACAGAGCTTGTGAGGTAGCCCAAGCTCAGCGTGCTCCCTTGCTTCCACTTCTTTATCCGATAAGGTGATAAGCAAAGCTTCGTCAGAAGTGAAGCGTCACAGGGAGACGCTTTCTGAGCCTTTTACAGGTGAGCGTGCGAGGGGTAGACTGGATACCAAACCTTTGCCCGCCACCGCGCCATCCATCACCTCCCCCGCCGGGCATCGTCGCGGCAGCCGCCACTCGCCGGCGTGCACGTAAGGCAGCCGGCAAGGCACGGCACCGCGTCCCGGAGCTAAATCGCCCCACCCTGCCCTCGTGTCGCCTTTTCATTTGACGCTGGCATGCTGCTGGTAACTGGCTTCGTAGCTCGTTGTCACCATGTCCAACCACGATGACCGCCACCACGATCATGGCGGCGTCCTCCACGATCAGCGACCGCATGCGCACGACCACTACCAGGGTCGGGAGCACGAGCCGCGGCGGCCGTACGCGTACCCTGACCGGCGGCACCACCAGGCGCGAGCGCGGCGGTCGGGCGCGCTGCAGTGGACGGTGGCGGTGGTGTTCACGGTCCTGGCCGTGGCGGTGCTGCTGGCGGCCGTCGCCGTGCTGATCGTGGTGCTGCTGCTCCAGCCCCGGTCGCCGTACTTCGCGGTGCGGTCGGCGCACCTGGACGCGCTGGCGTACGACCAGGAGGGCGCGCTCGACGACGTGCAGGTGTCGGCGCTCGTGGAGGCGCGCAACGGCAACGCGCGCGCGGTCGCCGCGTTCTCGGACCTCGAGGTGCGCCTGGCGTTCGGCGGCGCGGTGCTCGCGAAGCTCCGCGCGGACCCGTTCCGCGTGCCGCCGAGGGGGAGTCTGCCGCTGGCGTACGTCGCGCGCGCGCGGGGCGCCCCGCTCGACGAGCCCGGGAGCAACGCCATGGAGGCCGCGATCCGGGAAGGGGTGGTGCCGTTCGGCGTGGACGGGGAGGCGCGCACGCGGTGGAAGCTCGCGGGGCTCGTCGACGTCCGGCACTGGACGCGCCTCCGCTGCCAGATCCGGTTCGCCTGGCCCAACGGCACCGCGCTCGAGTTCTGGTGCAGATCCAAGCCCAAGTCGTGGTTCTTCTGACCGCCATCTTCTTCATCAAAACTCCAACAAATATCCATCCGATCCAATCAAACAGTCAGTCAGTCAGTCAGTAGCTCTGAATTCTTGGATGCTCCCTCTTTTCATTCGGATGTGTATAGATCCCAAAGATCAAATCTTTCTTGAGCCCTCTGCTTTCATCCCTCCCTCTGTACAATCACTTTGTTACTCCTAGTACCAATTAGGATTCCTTTGTCAAGCTGCAGGACGAAGAATTCACGCATAGGTTGTGTCTAAAAATGGGCCAAAATTCTAGTAGCTCCAGGTTGGTTGAGTGTGTAATTTGCCAGATTGTCAACAACAGAACATCAAAGATACGGAGTAGCACAAAGCTTAATTTTCAAAGCTTTTTTTTTCTTGTGCAAGAATCCATGTAATTTCCCTTCATTCCTTTAGTTTTCCCAAACTTTTTCTTGCTCGAAGGAAAAAAAGAAAAAGAAAATCTAATCGGCCGAAAGGACGAAAGGCATCGGAAAGGATAGAAAGAGACCGCCATTAAAAGAAGGAACAAAGTGCTCTGATGGGGATTGAGATAGAGGGGGGAAAGGGTGGTCATCAGTGGCCTGCTGCATGTGCTCTCTCCTCTTCCTTCCTCCTTCCCCTGCTTGAGTGCTTGCTTGGCCACACGAAAAACGGAACCCGGATCCTGAGAATCTCCAGCTCATGCTCATCCCCAGCCTCAAAACCAAAAGCACGCAATCGACACGTACAAGCAACTAAGTACACCGATATGTACATGTATGGTGTATATATGTTCGGAAAAAAAATTCTTTCTTTGAAAATAAACTTGTCTAAAAAGTATTACCGTCACAGCTAAGATTGATGCCTAGTAGTAGTAGTAGTAAAAGTGCAGAATTCGGCAAGAGCAGAAGAGGCGGAATTGAGCTTTACTCACCTGTAATATTTCCAAATTTGTTGGTTTTCTTGGCTGCCGCTCTCAAACAAGCTCGAAAAGGAGCTCCAGCTCCAGCACCAGGAGCGCAGGTGACGCTCGGCTCGACGGACGCCCTGACGACTAGCTATAGCCGCGTAACCGAGCTACAACCAGCTGCTCCCGCACCGGACGACGACGGCCGCGTCGCGCTGAACCCATCCGTGACGCCGGACCTCATCGCGGACTGGTGCGCGCTGGTGGTGGTAGAATCGGAGGTTGACGATCGAGCTGGAGGAAGACGACGAAGGCGAAGACCAAGATGCGACGGCACGGTACAGAGACAGAGAAGGAGAGAGGAGCAGGGGAGGAAGGGGTCCAGGAGGGAGGAAGACGACGACGACGACCGCGACTACTTACACCGCGGTAGGCGGCGGCGATTGATTACCCGCGCGACGTTGATTAGCAGCAGCAGTCGTTGGGATTAGCTGAAAAGAATTGCAGCTTTGGCCGAGCGACCAAGCAACTGATCATCAGCGAGCTGTCGCCGGGGAATCAGAGCACGGTGCGAGATGTATCGTGGCTTGCGTGCTGTGGTACGCGTGGTCGCGACTGACGAACGGGATCGCTGCTAGTTGTTGAGTGAGAGATGTGATCATGTAAGAGAGGAGTGCGGTGTAGGAGGAGAAGTAGTATAAGAGCGGCGGCGCCAGCTGGAGAGCACCGCAGCGCGTCGCCACTTGCGATGCGGCCTTGAGGGCGGGCGGACGGACTCGCCCCTCGCTTTCCGACAGCCAGGCACGGATGGCGACCGAGGAGAGGGTGGGGGGAGCTGCGATTAGTTTAGCGGCGGCTTCTCCCTATCGTCTCGTCTTGTGTTCCCTTCCAGGCCCAGGGACACAGCTCCTCCAGCCCCGGGGCTCCCTTCCCAAACGACGCCGCCGCAAATCAGGGGACGTTGTGTTGTGTTGCCGACCGGCCTAACCTTAACCTAAATGAACGCCGTCGTTGGTTCTTCCTCCTCCACTGCTTCGGCCTAACTAACAAGGACACGTAAAGCTCCCGCGGTTTCTGACCTTTTGCCGGACACACGCCCCCGGGATCATGGCGCGAGTGGCTCTGAGCCTCGCACGGTTTTTCAACGGCACCGCACAGTGTAGGAGCAGGGGCAGGAGTAGCGTTTTAGGAAAGCCGATGATGAGGCACGCACGTGGTGTAAGTCGGGCGCCACGTACCGGTGACGGAGGCACACGTGTGTAGCGTATCATCAACCCCGTGCGTGAGCGTGACGCGTCGACGAAGAAATTCTAGCACCAGTGGTTTGGTTTGAATGGAGGATTAGAGAAAACCGAACCATATCGATCTCACCGTGATTGGGGTCCCTTGTGCTGCTTGTGCAGTAGGGAGAGACAGGAGCGATGCTGCAAAGCCCAAGGCTTGTTGTACCGTGTGCGCCAATGAAACAGATTAGTCAGGATTAGAGATGGAGCAGAAACGAGCATGGATTCAATTTTCGGTGGTATCTCTGTTCTAGTCCGGCACCAGAATGTCTTGGTCAGTGCTAACATCTCGTGTTGTATTTTCCTTGTCTCCGTGCCTGTCCAAGCTTATGGATGCCATGCCAATCCTTTCTGTCCGGTGGGTGGCAGTAATCTGCGCAGAAAACGGCGGTTCTTCCGTGTCCCCTCCTCAATCTCATTGCAGCATCAATCCTTTGTGTTTGATCGGGTTATGTGCTGTATCATCATAATATGTCCCCCAAAAACAGCTAGATGTTCTTGACAAAATGGATGTATTCAAGCACTGGATTTCAATCGAGATGTTTCTGTTTTTCTTTGGTGGTACATGGATCGTGCTATAGCTCATAAGGCTGACAATCTTCCGGAAATGAGAGTGATATATGTGGGCATACACACGAAACAATCGCTTGAATATGGTATTTAGGGTGTATTTGATTGAGCTGTGAGCTGTGTAAAAGCAGCTGTGAACTGTGAAAAAGCTGCTGTAGAATATGAGCTGTGAGAAAGCTAAAAGACTTTTGACTTAAAACAACTGTGAGGTTGTAAAACTGTAAGACAAATATATATAAATATAATATATATATATAATATTATATATTTTACAAGTATTATGATTATATTGTATAATTATAATTATTTAATATATATATATATATATATATAATACATATAATATATAATGTAGATTATAATTATATAATTATAGTTATATTACATAATTATAATAATCTATAATTATATATTACATAATTGTAATTATAGTAATATATAATTATGTGTAATTATAATTATATTATATAATTACAATTATGTATTATAATTATAAATATGATATAGTTATAATTGTATTACATAATTGCAACTATCGTAAGATATAATTATGTATAATTATAACTATAATATATATAATTCAGCACTCACAGCAGGCAAAAGCAAGTTCAGATTTGCTTTTGCTTTGCTTTTGCTTTTCAACTAGCAGAAAGCTGTTTTCTCGAAATAACTTTTATCGCAACTGACCTTTTAGTTGAGCTTTTAACTTTTGCAAAAGTCAAAAGCAGCTCAACCAAAGGGACCCTTACTACTAACTTTAAGTTTGGTGGAAATGGTGTTCTAGCCCAAGCAAAATAAAATCATCAGTCGCTGTATATGAAGGGGAAAATAGAATCTGCTGTTGCTATACGAATGCTAAAGCTCCAATCCTCTAAGTATTTCTAAAAAACAAATTCCATGATACTAGCAACACACCAAGTTTCTGAGGAAATATTGATTCATTATCAAGCTGGCCTTCAATCCAATCCATCAGATACTCCACATATTTTGGCGCTGATACCTCTATGGGTTTCTTTATCTGTACACCATCAGCCCATCTGTACTCATACCTACATAAAATTCACGTTAACTTTATCAGGATATGACTCATATAATATTCAATTACTTCAGGGGAAAATGAGCATGAACTTCTTGTTAACCATTAGCATGGATGACAAATATAAGCATGCAAAGTTGAAACATTGTTTCACAACTCAAAACACAATCACACAGATTTGTCACCGAAATATATTGCTTTGAATGAAAAATAATACTTCTTTGACAAACCCAAACAATGAGATTTATGAATCAGCATACTTTGGGCCTGCAGTCATTGTCGGGCAGCTCTCAGGGGTACAGAACTCCGTGGGCGTGCCATACAAAAGATTAACTTGGTTAAAGAAATCCACAGCTGAAAAGCAAAACAACCATGTTAGCCCTAATAAAACAGCTATATTCTAGTAGCATTATAGAGGCTACTACATAATTTAAAACTATATCTAAGATCATAGATATACATTAACTGAACTCCAAAAGAGGAAAAAGAAGCCAAGGAAGCGATTTACTATTCACGGCAAGCCATTCATTGATATCCTCTCCAAGAGGCAGCCTCACAGCTTCCCTAAGGTTTCCACTGCCGAGAGTGGCATCTATGTGCTTCCTGAGTTGTGCCCCCTGCAGACAAAACAGAAAGACAATCATAAGGAAGGAGAGTAACGATGCTTTGTCAACAATCCAAATTGCCAAAGATGCTTCATTCTCTGATTAGATCTATCCCCAATCCATGTACACCATATTTGTACTGAAGTTACTCTGATTAGACCTATCCCCAAGTGCAAAACTGAAAAGGCACAAGTCTGGTGCAAACTTTTTTTAGGACACGAACAACACGCATTGTGCCAGAATAATTCATGAAAACTGATCAAAAGATGGAAAACCAGCGATGGCAACAGCTTGACGTCCAGATATGTTGGTCTTGAATGTTCAAATCATAATCCTACCAACTGCACAATGCTTAGCCAAGCTATCATACATGAGCTTCTAGTTTCCTAGTCATATCAAAATCCGCCGATAGCTCAGAGCAACCTGCCATATACACAACATGCAGGCTATGCAGGATGCCCAAAAGAATGGTCCAGATGTCTCGTTTGTTGCTGTTATCTTCTACTGAGTACCAAAAGGTGGAACAGGAAAGCCAAGATTCTTACCTTGCTGCCTGATGGAGCACTCTTCTTAGGACGGAATGTCTTTTGTTTCATGCCAAAACAATCAAATTACTCAGCCTAATTGCGTCATAAGTGAAAAGTAAGTATAGTCTCTAAGCAGGCATGGGCAAAGCAGAAAACCGAACCCACTGAACTCAGAGTGATCTAATGCACGAAAACTACTTCTCCACAGAAGCAACCAGAAATAAAGCAGGTTAAGCGAATTGCGCACAGTAGAAGCTCGCGCCGAACAATAAACTAAGCAAAAAGAATCTCAAGGCGCCAGCGATTTGGGACAACGACAAAAAAGCAGCGCCAAATTACAGCTACGGATCAAGCGGAAATTGACCCCCGATCCTTGCAGCGGAGCCGGCGCGCCACCCTGCGACCGCACTTCCAGCGGAAGCCGCGCTGGATCTCGGCCTCCCGAGCTCACCCACCGGCACGGGGAACAATAACAACGAAGCAAAACAGAGGAGCAGAGGGGCGAGGAGCGTTAGCGCCATAGCAGGGGAATTCGATCGAGATCGCGAGCGCTCACCGTCCGAGCCCGAAGAGACTCATCCCTCCTCCTCCTCCTCCGCTGCGGCGGCCACCTCGGCGACGGCGACTGCTTCTGCTGCGGTGCGGTGGACACTGGACGGTGGTGACTGCTCGCTCGCGAGCGTGCGCCACCTGGACGAAATAATTTGTTGGGCAGGCTAGCGAGCAGCGCGATCGCCAGAGGAGGAGGCCCACCCGCGGGGGTCGGCAAGCCGACGCCGCGAGGACGGGCGGCAGAGCTGGACCGTTGGATCGGCAAGGCGGACGTGGATGGGCAGGGGAGGCCTGGCTGGCAGTGATGCCGGACCTGGATAACCGAGTCAGATCAAGATCTATCTAGGTTCCCGTGGCCCATTCTTCCTAGTTTATTTTAAGTTTTTGTTGACTATCATTTTATCAATGCTTTTTATATATTTAATTAATTTGATAAATATTATACTTTATAATTTAATTTATTATAAGAATTATTGTTCCCAAGGCCTTAAACCTATCACATCCCATCTAGAGATGACGGCCCGACCCATCTAATCATGACGGCCCGGCCTATCTAATGATGATGGCCCGACCGATTTAACAATGACGGCCTGGCTTATCTAATAGTAACGGCCTGATCCATTTAGCGATAACGGCCTGGCCTATCTAAGGATGACGGCTCGGCCCATCCAACCACGCCACCCAAAGCCCTGAACACAGCACATCTACTGATAACGGCCTGGCCCATTTGACGATGACGGCCTGGCCTATCTAATAATGACGGCTCGGCCGAGTTAACGATGACGGCCTGGCGTATTTAATAATGACGGCCGGGCCCCTTAATGATGACTGCCGAGCCTATCTAATGATGACGACTGGGCCCATACAATGACGCCAGCCGAGGCCTTGAACCCATCACATCTACTGACCCATTTAATGTTGACGGCCTAGCCTATTTAATGATGCCGGCTCGGCCCATCCAATCAAGCCACCGCAAGGCCTTGAACCCAGCTCACCTACTTAAAACGGCCGGCCCATCTAATACAATCCCCCCAACATCTTCGCAACAAACCCTACCGCGGCGCCCTACTATAAGATCCACCTCCCCCCCCCTCGCCGCCTCCTCTCGCGCCGCCACTCCCGTCCCGTCTCCCTCCGCGAAAGCTAGCCTCTCGCGCACCGCTCGCTGCCGCCGCTGCGAGCGCCTCCTCTCATCCGTCAACCATGGCGACCCAGATCAGCAAGAAGAAGAAGGTAAGCCACCACCTCGCGTCGCCCCTGCTCCCCCCACTACGGACGCATCCGTCCATCCGTGGATCGATCTGACCTCGTGTTTGCCCGCAGTTCGTCAGCGATGGTGTGTTCTACGCCGAGCTGAACGAGATGTTGACTCGGGAGCTCGCGGAGGACGGCTACTCCGGCGTCGAGGTCCGGGTGACCCCGATGCGCACGGAGATCATCATCCGCGCCACGCGCACCCAGAACGTGCTCGGTGAGAAGGGACGCAGGATTAGGGAGCTCACCTCAGTCGTGCAGAAGCGGTTCAACTTCCCCGAGAACGGCGTCGAGCTCTACGCCGAGAAGGTCGTCAACCGTGGCCTCTGCGCCATCGCCCAGGCCGAGTCTCTCCGCTACAAGCTCCTCGGAGGCCTCGCCGTCCGCAGGTATGATGGCCTGGCCCCGTTTATCGCTTCTGAATGTTTGCTCTGCTACCTTTTATGCTTTTGGAAGATGCGTGTGGTTGTATATGCTGCTGCTTTGGATTAGGAGCATGGTGCGGATTAGATCTTGTCAATGAGTTTTAATTTTGGAAATTGTATCAACATCTACGTAGTTCTATGCAACCTACCTAGGATAGTTAAATCTGCTATTGCGGGATTTGTGCATCAGTTATTTGTTATTGTTTGTCTACTAATTTCATCTCACACTGCTGTGCCATTACTGGTACATGTTTACCTTGAACTTTGATGTAGAATTTTCCCGAGGAGGTTACGATTTTAGACTTCTAAAACTCAAGTAGCCTCATGTAAATTCTGCAGTATTGCACCTGGTATTATTTATGTCCTGCTGTCTGGTAATGATAGTGGGGTGTTAAAACTGGTGCATAGAGGAAATGCTGCTTTGTAAGCAGCAGCGGCCAGACAACCGTTGAGAGATAGATCCACAGATGAACAATCCTTCTGATGTTTATCTACTAATTCTATCTCACAGTTCCTTTCCATGGATGTTCCTTTTTCTTATTTAGCTTATGGAGTAGGGAATATTGTTAGCTAGTTTTGTACCTGCATTTTTCTGTACATTCAAATGCAATTTTTTTGTGCTAATGAAATGTATTGTTTTATCAGTATAATTTGTCTTGCTTGTGCTCGTGTATACTTGCATTGGTTTTATGTATTCTAACTTTCTTATTTAATTCATGGCAGGGCTTGCTATGGTGTTCTCCGCTTTGTTATGGAGAGTGGTGCCAAGGGTTGTGAGGTAAGTGTTGCTATGTGTTGCTAGTCATACATACATTCTTTTCTTGTGATCTGAAGTTTTATCTGGCCTTGTCGTTGTTTAGGTCATTGTGAGTGGAAAGCTCAGGGCCCAGAGAGCCAAGTCTATGAAGTTCAAGGATGGTTACATGATCTCATCTGGTCAGCCAGTGAATGAGTACATTGACTCAGCTGTGAGACACGTCCTTCTCAGACAGGTTTGTTTGAGTTCTTGTCAGGCAGTTCTTACGTTTTCTTCAAGGTCTCTGGTTCGTGACTAGTTTCACTAACCATGCTTGCTCATATCTATCATACAGGGTGTTCTTGGTATCAAGGTGAAGATCATGCTCGACTGGGACCCGAAGGGCAAGCTTGGCCCGACCACCCCTCTGCCAGACCTTGTCACTATCCATGCTCCCAAGGAGGAGGATGAGCTTCGCCCTCCGGTCTTGATCCCAGAGGTTTAAGCTCTCTGCAGAGCGAGCTGATGTCTCAGGAATGGCAGCTTAATCGGTCCTAGATAGGGTTCTATTTTGTAAGGGCAATGCAACACTTGGTTACCTTAAGTTTTAAGAACAGCAGAGGCTTTGTACTGGTGCTTTGTTATTTTGTTTAAACTAAGTTTTGCCGAGACAAGCTGCCATATGCAAAATTGTGGTGTCTTACTATCATCGCTCTAGGTTCTTGACAGCTTTGCGGTTCTGCAAGTAGCGTCCCTGGAACATAGATTTATATATCTGTGTTCGGATTGGATGTGAATCATGCCCTTTTTATGTATAAGGTTATCGAAGTTGGAATCAACAATAAGGTATATTCGAAATTAAAGTTTTTAGGAAATGGATCTCTATGTTCTGCCACGGCTGATGAAACTGAGGTGCAAGTGTTTTCGTATGTTCTTATTCTGAGATCATTTTTTCAACCCAGGCATCAGCACGTGGTTAATTTCTGATGTTATTAGATTACATCAGGGCATAGCTCGTCTTGTTGCGAACTCACGATCAGGTCGCTTCATCACTCCCTAATAGAACCTTTTTCTGTCTGATGAAAATTTGCAATAGTAAACATCGGGATCAAGATTTTAGAAACCAGTGAAAATTAACTGATTTTCGCAGTTTTCGATCAAGTTTTTTTATCAAAAATTTTGATCAAAACAAAAACCTATCAAGGATGGGTTTCAAAATCCATCGTGCCCCAATACGAAAATTGGTTAGGGTCGCTTGACGTCAAAGATTAATGTATGCCTTTATGATCGGACAGTGCATAACTTTATGACTTGATACTAAAAGATTTTTTTATGAGAAAACTGTCTCAGTGCTTCTGTTTTTGAATTAAAATTAAAATTAATGTTTATCTCATTGCTTCTACAAATCAAAATTCAAAGTTTCGTCTGCTCTTGTTTCATCATTCCGTCACATTCCGTTAACTATTTGCTTTAAAAAATATAAAAGAAAAAAAAAAGGATATGGAGCCTGCCGGCAGCGGCGGCGGCGCGTGTGGAGGCTACCGGTGGCGGCGCGTCACGGGAGGAGGGCCGGCCGAGGCTCGTCATGGGGGGAGAGGACCGTCGGCGGCGCGTCGCAGGAGGAGTGCTGTCGGCGGCGGCGTGTCGGAGAGGGGAGGCTCGGTGGCGGCAGCGTGTCGCAGGCGACGACGCGTCGTGGGGAGGCCCGGCGGCGGCAGCGCGTCACCAGCGGCTTGGCCGCTTTGCAGCTTTTCGATGGTCGCCGCCGGATGGCTGCCGATGACGCCGCGTGGAGCTGCTCGAGGATGGATCTGAAGCTCCCGGTGGTGGCAGGTTGGTGCCGTGGACAGGAGCAGCGGTGGCTGGTGATGGTGGCGCCGGCTGCCGGGTCCGGGAAGTGCTGTTTCTGAACAAAACCTGACGAGCTAGGTGTGTCCCGGAGGCGCTGAGGTTTCCTGCCAAGCATCCAGTGCTGGCAGGGCCGTCTTTCAGAATTTAAAGCCCCGGTGCAAAGCATAAAGTGGGGCTTTAAAATTTTAACATTTATATAATAAAAAATATTACTTATCATAATAGTATTATCAAATTTTTTATTTTTAAAGATAATTTGAGGTTTATTCATGATATATCTGTCTTTATTTTTTAAAAAACTGTTTGACAATCTTTATTGATTATAGTAGGAAAAAGTAATAAATAGACCATTTGCTCTTGATTTTTTTGCCATTGTTTAAAAACTTGATTTTTTCAGTTGTAATTTGGACATATTAAAACCTATAATTAATAAAAAGAAAATGCCTTCTATATTTGTCCAGGTTGACGCCAGCTCACACGACAGCACTGTTCAATCATCTTTCTCCTCGTCAAACTCGAACAAAGCACGAAGGTAAAGAGAGAGAAAGAAAAAAAAATAGAGAGAGTTCATATGCCCTTCTCCTGTGATGAATCGGGGATCAAGAAGTCAAAAAAATGATCCATAGACTAAGATCATATCATTTTTTAAGATTAGAAATGAAGGAAATTATTAACAAGTGAGGGCCCCAAATTTTTGGTGGGGTGGGGCCCTGACCTGCCACCTCCCCGTCAGGCTCTCCTGTCTGTCGGGCATCGAGGTGCTCAACGTCACGCACAACCAGCTCACCGGCGAGCTCCTGGACGACGTACTGACAGCACAGGGCACGAATTTGAGCAGTGATATGCATGAAGCCGGAGTCCGCGTCCTCTGCGATGGAGCGAAAAATTCAGAGACACGCACCAATAAACAGTAATTTGCGTGAGATGAAGAGCATGTGCCTGCTGATGTTCTGTAGCAGTAACATTGTACAGTAACACGGTTACTTAAAAACTGATCTAGGCTATCCGTTTTTTATCCAACGGTTAGTAATCCATCTGACCCTCTGCCGTTTTAACCCAACTGGAGAGGACGTCGATCGATGAAGCCGTCGATACACAGAGAAGGCAGATCTATACGAATCTGGTGCTCCATGTCCGCGTCGGTAATTAAGGTGAGCGGAGGGAGGCATATTGGTTGCCCAGCGGATGGACGAGCTGTGCCCTGCAGGTAGATATCTATCGTGGCCGGCCTTCCTTTTATATACTTCCTCCCTTTTTCTTTAATTGTTATAGTTGAGTTTTAACTTCAACTTTGATTATTTATTTTATTTAAAAAAATAATAAATATCATATTATTTTGTTATAATTTTATTTATTATTAAAGTTATTTGAATCGCAATTTAAAATTTTACACATTTAAACTAATTTTTGAAATAAACGAAATAGTCAAAGTTGAAATTAAAAATGACCGATGAATTAAAAAACAGAGAGAGTATATAATTATAAGCGTACGCGTGGAGTCAGGATCCTAAGATCACAGCTTTGGCATCTTCTGTTGCATCCACACACGATTAATGTAACCTTTACACGTGACAATTAGCGTCTGCTCGTCAGCTTCTCTTGGATGGTTGGAGAGAAGCCAAATATTCAACTTGACTAAAAATAGACCTTTGAAAAGGTTTTCTAGTAGTAGAAAATTATTCAGGTTTAAATGGTCTATCTAGGCCCAGATAAGGTACGACATCATATCATGTCCAAATTCAAAATGACCACCAGATGTCCACCGTGAGCTGGCTCGACATTTTTTATTTTACGTAGGAAACGGAGAGAGAAGGTAAAGTCCACAAAGTCCTGCGCTGAATGGCGAGCTAGGCTGACCGGAAACATTAGGCCGGTGAAAGGGACATGAAGGTAAAACCTATGAATACTGCTGCGTGGAGTACTTCGTCTGTTTTAATACTCTCTCCCTCCTCATTTTCTGGGTTCAATCAAACTTTATCAATTTTGACTAATAATATTTATAAATTTAAATATTTTTTATATAAAAAATTACATGTTTTATAAAAAATCTAATAACATAATTTATATATAATAAAACATTATTAATTTTATATTATTAATAATTAAAGTTAAAGAAGTTTGACTTTGATAAAATTTAAAAATGCTTATATTTAGATACAGAGGTAGTACAAATTTAGTTTTAAATTTTGTTGACTATGATTTTGATCAATGATTTTAATACATTTAATTATTTTTAATAATATAAATTATATATATTATAAAAATATTTTTTTTATGATATTAAATTTTTAAATTTAATCGAATCTATAAAAATAAAAATCACCGGTCAAACTGTCGGTCAAGCTCGAAACGGATCAAAGGCAGTATTAAACGTTCCCACCTGCAACTACGAAATAGGCTAGATGACCAGATCAAAGGCAGTGTTTTTAGCGAAGCCGAAAGGAAAGGTGGTTCCGTCGAAAGAGTAACGTATAACGTGACGATCCTAAAAGAGCTGCGGAGTGATAACATCGAGTAGTGGGGGCTGGCTTCCACCCCTCCGAAGGTTCATTCGCGGCACTCGTAGACATAGTTGTATTTCAGACCGCTTCTGGCAAGTGAGGGGAAGGGATGGGCTGCCTTTCACTCGCTCTGGCACATTTTGGCGGAACGCTCAGTTGGTCAGAGCAAAGACTGAAAATCCTTGTGTCAGCGAGTGCGTGGTAGATGGAACTCCTATTTACCAACATCTGTTTGCATAAGAGAAGTAGAAAGGCGAGTCGACCAGAGAAATGAGATCCACCCTATAATATGGGGTCAAAAAGCCAAAAAAAAAAAATAAGCGATTCGTTTTTACAAAATCTAAAAATAAATTTTTACTGAGATAGAGATAGTACTATTTTCTCAAAGTTAAGAGGCCATTTGGTAGGCTTTGAGGTGGCTTTGGCTTATGCTACGTATCATGGCTTGTTCGGTTCAATGGTTTGTTCGGTTCAAGTAAAAATTATTTATATAAATCTTATTTCTGTATCTAATATATAAATAATAGTATAAATTTATTGAAATGAGCTCTATCAAATACACTATAAAAATTTTACATGAAACTTTGACAAAAGAAAAGGTAGCATATGGTCTGTTCACTAGTGGTGACAAGGCATACAACCAAACATCAGAACAGCAGTAGCTTTATTTAATTGATTACAATAAGCGGATTTTGAGAGTGCGCATGCATGCACTCGATCGTGGACATGATTACGTATCCATGCAGTGTGCCTTTTCCTTCTATCCTCTGATCCGGGACGACGATCGAGGCTCCACGCCTGCTCGCGCGCACGTGCGCACATACATATATATATATATGATTACGCGAAGTCAAAGTCAATTATATTGCTGTGATGATCATGGACCAAGCAGCTGGTGATCAGTAATTCGTGAATTAGAGGAAACTGGTTGGCCGGGGTACGTAGATCAAAGGACTAAATTATCATGCGTGCATGCATGCATGCAGCTTCACTTACGGGATTTCGTTCACCTTTATTCGATGTGGGCGAGGCCCTGGGCTTCGAGGTCGTCGTAGAGAGCGGCAACAGCTTCCAGGCACTTCTTGCTCGAAATATGCCGGCGCAGGTGCCCCCCGCTGCCGCACAGGGTGGCCCCGCACAGCGTGCACAACGCCTTGGGCCCCTTGACGTCGCCGGCGGTGGAGGAGGGGTGGCGTTCGAGGAACGCCCACACGTCGTACCCGATCACCTGCTTCCCTTTGTTGCCCGCGGTGGACGGCGGCGCTGCTTCTTCTTTACGTCGGACGGAACTGTTATTTTCCGCGGTGGACGGCGGCGCTGCTTCTTCTTTACGTCGGACGTCGGAACTGTTGTTGACTGTTGTCATTAGAGGCGGGTCCTATATTACACTGATGTTAGCTCGCTGGCTGAACGAGATAAGAGCCTGCAATTTATAGGCACCCTCTGCCTGCCGGCCCGCCGGTGACCGGTGTTGCTAGCTTTGTCTCGAGTCGTAATATTCGCGCTTGACAACTGTTCTGCTCCGTTTAAGCTCTTTGTCACCAAAGGTAAGTCTGTCACCAAAGGTAAGGGCGCAGGCCCAGATTTGACGTGCCGATCGATCGAGTGCCGATCGAATAAGCTTTCACGATCCATGGTGTCGACAGAAAAGCACTAGTAACACGTATACTTACGAGGGCCTGGTGTGCCCGATGGTCCGGCGCCACTTTACAGTCTCCAGCCCGTATGGAGCCAAAAAATTAGTATGTATTGTTGAAGTATAAGTGAATTACTTAATTTTTTTATTAGTTTAAGTTTTTAGAATCAATTAGTTGATGCATGCAACTCAATATAGTATCAGAGCTAGAGATATCGAGTTCGAATTTTGACTATAGTCTCACTCTTATTTCACCTTTGCGCCCACAATAGCTGCACGTGAGAGAGAGTGTTGTAGTACAAGTGAATTGCTAATATTTTCCTATCAACTTAAATTTTTAAAATCAACTAGTTAATTAGTGCATGCAACTCAATGTGCATGATTCAGCGGCGATCACTCACGCTAGTACTTTGTAGAAAACGTAGTTGTAGGTGCTGCCCATCAGTACATTTGTGCATGCACCGTAGTATCATCTAACGCTAATTAGCGCAAGACCAATGCGATTTGTCGCACGTGGGCCAGGCTTTAGTCCAGGGGTGTGGCTAGCCTTTGTTGTCTGGGTCAGCTGACGCGATGAGATTTTGAAAATTCGCTAGTAAATCATACGTACCTAGGTTCAATTATCACCGGGACAAGCTGACGCCATAACCCCCACTATGATCTTCACCGGGACAAGCTGACACCATAATCCCCACTATGATCTTCACCGGGACAAGCTGACGCCATAACCCCCACTATGATCTTCCCTGGCCTTCGCTCACGTCACCCAGCTCCACCTCCTAGACTCCGAGAGGCCGAGACCCACCTTAAGTTTAATGGACAGCAGAGGCAATGTACTGGTGCCTTGTTATTTTTGTTTAAACTAAGTTTTGCCGAGACGAGAGAATGCCGTATGCAAAATTGCGGTTTCTTATTTCCATCGTTCTACGTCTTTGAGATAACAAAAGAGATGTATCACTGGCAACTTAAATAGCCCAAATTTTGTGGTAGGGTTATAGTGCACCTAGAACTTCTTCAGAGCATCTTCTGAGCCTAATAAGTTCCGGATTGAATCCATGCAGAACTTAAGCACAACTATACATGTAGATTGAATCCATGTATGGTAGGGTTAAAGTGCACCTAGAACTTCTCTACATGTACGACTACTAGCAAATCGCCCGTGCTTTGCCAAGGTTACAAGCAAGCTATTTACAACCATCCTACAGTTCTCCAGTAGTTAACAAAGGCTATGGATCAGGATAAATATCGAAGATGATTTCATATAAACACTCAAATAATCATAAAAATTAGCAACCAGTGCCATGCGAACCGCAAACGATTGCCCAATCGGTGCATGCAAGAAAATCAAAGCAATCTGCAGCTTTTCTTGACCAGGCTGAGTGATTCAAAACCACTGACAATCTTCAGCAATGTAAAAAATCACGCGTCTCTCCCAGAAGTATGGGCAACCAAGCTAACCCCAAAGGTCACGTCCTCGTTAATCCCCAATCCAAATCCATTTATTTAACCTTGTACCATGTTGGCAATGTCCAGTCCTATGTGATGCTGTCAAATCCCAATGGATCTCTCACTACACCATCTTCTTCACGAGGGAATCACCGGTGCTCCTCCCTGTCATAAAACTTGAGGAGAATGGGATGCTAAGGCTTTCTGTGAATCTGCTGCCTCCGGTAGCTCACAAGTAATCACCTCACGCAACTTTCTTAGTTACTGCAGCATCTCCGCTGGGCAATCTCTTTGGAGTAGAAGCAGATATGTCCTACAGACAAAAATTATTGAACCAATATCATATAGACGAAAATTTCCTTTTATTAGAAATTTAGAGGCACCAAGACGAGCTTGAAAAATATTTATAATTAGTTGTGCAATGAAGTACTTTGAGCCGAACAAGTGCTGTCACAATGGTTAGAAGCAAGTAGTGGAACTGAATCCGACATCACTCCCTTTCCTAACCTGCTGCTGCTTTTGCGGCCTTCTTTCCCATCCCATCGTCGGCATTCCACTATCAAATCTGACTTCCGTGGGGTCGCGGCCACGCTTTTGTGGCTGGGAAGCCGTAACTGTGCGCTGCTGTCGCCACGGGCGGACCTACGGGGTATGCCCGGTTGGGCACGGCATACCCTGGCCCAGCGATGATTGCATGACTAGAAAACACGGCAGCCGTTGATCTCCCGATTAAAAAAGGCAGGCAGCGGATGGCCGGATTAAAAAGAGAAGGTGAATAACAACGGCCGCGGTAGACCCGCGATTAACTGACGCTGCTGCACGCGATTAACCCGGTGGCCGGTGAACGTGCGAGAGTGACGGCGATACGTGTGGATTTCAGTTCAGCGAAGGCACCACGCCGCCTCGTCGGTCGGTGCCGGTGCCGCTGTCGTCATCGCCGTCCTCAAGTTCTGCTGCCTGCGGCGGTGCTGCCCGTGGCTAGGTGTCTTTCTTGTCTGCTTCCTCATGTTTTCTTTACTTCTATCAACTGCTTGTCTTCTACTAATATTTACGTGCTCTGAGATTGCATAGCAAGATATACTTATACAACCATTATTTCTTAGAATTATTCAGATATGAAGAGAAGCGGAGATATTTCTACTCTTTTTCAAAAATCGTGCTCCTAAGAAGGCGGCTCATGCTGCATCAAATCCTACCCCATCTCAGGTTGCATCGGTTATGGAGGAGCAGACTCAGAAGCGAGAGAGAGTAATTGATGAATCTGGTCACATTCATTGAGTGAACGAGATATTTTCTTTAAAGTAGACGAAGATGACATAGTCAACTATATTCATGTCCTAAAGGAAACAACAGCTAAAACAGTCGGACAAGTAGTATTGTAAATCTCTATGTTATACCTATATTTCAAACTACGAGTGTTGCATTTGAACTATTTATATTGTAGTTTGTTGAATTAAAGACTTGTCATGATATTTAGTGCTTGTATACCGAATCATGTTGCAAAGTTTACAATTACTTTACAAATTGTATGTGAAATTTTTCAGCGACATACCCTTTCCTAAAATTCTATGTCCGCCATTGGCTGTGCAGCGGCAGGTACGGGGCCAAGCTGCAGATGCTCGACCTGTGTGGGAATGCCGGGCCGCGGGTCTCTGTCACTGATGTCGATGCGCTCGCGCTTCCACCGTCGGCTCCTTGAGCGCGGCTTGGCCCCAAGCACCGACGGAGACCCATTCGTGAACGTTAGATTTAGATCAAACGGACGGAATTCCTTCCTGGCAGGCATAACAACATCACTAAGTGCTATTTTTAATGTATATATAGATATAGATATAGAGATATGCCTAGAACTTAAGCCCAAAGGTCAAGCACGAATATACAGGGGACCGGTACGACGAGGCGGAGCTATGTAGATGGTGCCGGATGCAGTGGTACCCAAGAAAAAAATAAAAAATCAACGATTTTGGTCAAATTTTCATTATATTTGTACTCATATAAAAAACTATATGCATCCACAAGTGAAGCACAGCCCCTTTGAATTTTCTCTAACCCCGCCACTGCGGTGCATGGTGATAAAATTTAGACTTTAAAATTTTAAAATATGCAAGGAAAATTAAACAGAAATAAATCTTAAAAATTAAGACTAATTCCAAGAGAAATAAAACCAAGACGCTTGTATAACACAACTCTAGAAAGTCATTTTGTATACATAAAGATCTAGTATGCCAAAACACATTTGCTGATGTACGAACCGAGAGTTTGTCGTCAGTTCTCAACAAGAGTTCCCGTTCTCCTATTCAACGGTGAGTTCTCCCCAGACGAATATCCTCATGTCATATCATGGATCCTCACAAGAGGCAGAGACCCATCCCGTTATCATCGAAACGGCCCAGAGCTAATCGGGCCGCAGAGAACACCCATTTGCTCGATAAATGGGCCGTTCTGCATCAACAAAGACCCACCTATCGCCACTCTCGCGGCCCCATTAACTCCCATTTCTACGCGCCGCGAGATCTCGGCCGTCCAAGCTAGGGCTCCTGTGGCGCGGACGCGGCGCCGCCCCGCCCCACTTATAATAGCCCAACCCCCTACTACAGAACGATTTCCTCCATCACGCCGCGGCCGCCGCCTCCTCGTCCTCCTCCTCGCGCCGCAGCCGAGTCGGCTCCTCTCCAGGTAATCGCGCTTCGCGAGCTCCCGCGCTTCCGTTCCGGCGAAGCCTTTCGTTTCTGTTGCCTTCGAACTGGCAGTCAGCTCGCTTGCTTGCCCCGGGTGCTAGTGAGCCGGTAGATCTTGATTTGCTGGCGGCGTCGGGTTCACTTCTTGGAGGCCGTGGGGTGTTTTTTCGCTCGTTGTCTGGCTTTGCTCACGGGATTTGATTGGGCTGATGCGTGGGTAGGTAAGAAGAAGAGAAGGCGGAGGGCGACGAAATGGTGAAGCACAACAACGTTATCCCCAATGGCCACTTCAAGAAGGGCTGGCAGAACTACGTCAAGACATGGTTCAACCAGCCTGCCCGCAAGCACAGGCGCCGCGTCGGTGAGCTCGTTATCTCCATCCTTACGGCCTCTCCCTTCATTACCAGCGCGTTTATGCTAGCTTCTCTTTTACACACGCGTAATGTTTAGTGATTAGTGGCCGACTTAGTCCAGTGGAACAATATTTTTGTTTAGACATGAGAATGCCTGATGCAGTCCATTTTTGGCGGCATGTCATATTCATTCGATCAGTATACTGATTAACATTGCAAAAATGGTTTATTCTGTATCACAGTTAGGACATTGCAAAAGCTGTGTATGCTTTGACATTCTGTCTAGTAAGTAGCTTCATTGATTTTTCATGCTCTTGTAACTGATGTGTTTCCCAACATCATCTTTGTGCTATATTATGTACACATTGCCAAGCATGCCTCTGTGAATTGTGCTTGTGCTCTTCACGGATGCTATTCCCAAAATACAACTGAGCAGTAGATATATGGGAGCTTTTGGTTTGATAGTTTCCTTGCTTTATCAAGTAATATTAGAGCTGCTACATTAGTTGGTATTACTTTTTCTTGATGTATAATAATTTTCTTATTCTATTCATAGTGATTCATTGTCTTCTGATTGGTTACAAGTTCTAAACCAATTGTGTTTTCTATGTACAGCTCGTCAAAAGAAGGCTGTTAAGATCTTCCCACGGCCAACTTCTGGCCCCCTTCGTCCCATTGTGCAATGTCAGACTCTGAAGTACAACATGAAGTCGAGGGCTGGGAGAGGCTTTACCCTGGAGGAGCTTAAGGTGATATGTTGATTCATAATTAATTAATTTTTCTAAATTCCTTTGATGTGACATCACAATGTTTACCTGTATATGCTTTGAATGTCTTACTCATGCCAATATGTTGTAACTACAGGCTGCTGGCATTCCTAAGAAGCTTGCCCCGACCATTGGCATTTCTGTGGATCACCGCCGCAAGAACAAGTCACTTGAGGGACTGCAGGCTAATGTCCAGAGGCTTAAGACATACAAGGCCAAGCTGGTTATCTTCCCAAGGCGTGCTCGCAAGGTTAAGGTAATAGTATATTTCTTTTCCTGAATACATCATCAGTGGTTATGGTTCTACTTCTCAATGTTCTTGTTATAACTTGTTTGTTACAGGCTGGTGACTCTACTCCGGAGGAGCTTGCCAATGCCACCCAGGTCCAGGGTGATTACATGCCTATCATGCGTGGTGAGAAGCGCTCGATTGAGGTTGTGAAGGTTACCAACGAGATGAAGGAATTCAAGGCCTACGGCAAGCTCCGCCTTGAGAGGATGAACAAGAAGCACCAGGGTGCCCGCGAGAAGAGGGCAGCGGAGGCTGAGAAGGAAGAGAAGAAGTGATCTGATAAATTATAGTGCCTGTTTTTCTCTGTTCAGTCACTAGTGGATGCTATCGTCAAGGACTTGTTCTAAGTTTTGTTTTGTTGCTGGAAATAGAGATTGGCTTCTCCTTTTGGTGTCCTCTTCATACTCATGTTTGTTACTAGTAGTACTTGTTCTCATGCTATGCTATGTGAGGGGCAATTGAATTCTGTGGTGCTGTGTCCTGTGTGTTCTGAATTTCGTTATCTTCCACGTCTGCAAATTGTATGCTACTCTGACGTACGCTTGGCGTTGACCTACGGGGGCTTTTCTTTACGTACGGACTTTCAATACGTGCTCTGCAGATTAAAGTTTATTTTGTGCTTTATTTCCAAATCACTGGCTGTTTATTATTGTGAAGCACTAAGAAACCCACTTCGGTGTTAGCCTGTTTAGGCAAGCACATAACTATAATTCATCATTCATCTTCGACTGGAATTTGAGTGCACGTTTTTTCATCTAGATGGACCTTGTTTGATCTATAATCTGTGGATCTTGTGGAGAAGAACTGGAAAGGCTTCTCTTTTCTGATTGTAAGGAATTCTCTTGAACAGAGAGTGAGGTTTACAAATTGTCTAGATATCGGCTAACAGTCTTTACGCTAGAATGACTTCAGATTTGTTGACAACAACAACAAAAAAAAATTCTCAAGGACTCAAGGCTAGATTGTCAAATTCGAACAAAACAGGTGACTGAAATTCCATCCATGCTGAGCAATTGACGTATGGGGATCGCTGGCATCTGCTTTCATCCAGCAGAGACACAGCGACGAGGTTCTTTGCCCATTTCTAGCAGCAATATTCTGCGACCACTTGAGAAGAACAGAGTGTATTTACGGCCATTCTTTCTGGCGTCTGATCAGTGACCTCGAGTATATGCCTGCCAATAGAAGCATCGTGCTCAAGGTTTATTCGTCCGTGAGACGCTCGTCATCCCATCTTCTTATCTTTCTGGGCAACGAACTAGATCAGATCGATCATATTCATAGGGGAGGGGGTCCAAGCAACATGTATCATTTTTTTTTATCGAAAAATCCGGAACAAAAGTTCTCGCATATATTAATATATAAAAAAAGTGTTTCATATTAAGGGAAACGAAGCCAAACCATACAACTATAAAACAAAAGAAAAAAGCTAGACCTAGGACAGCCAAATTTCCTATACGACCGGTGGAACGGACCATAGGAAAACACCAACACACCGCCGCAACAAGAAGGAACAACAATAAGACATCGCAACCGTTTTTCTAAGCATAATTAAGGTAGCGGTTGGCGAGTGAGCTGCTGTATACTGCTGCCCTTCAATGCTCCATGGCCAAGCAGTTATAGCTGCTTCTTCTGGAATGGAACTTTAAATTCTTCTTCCATGGGCATTTCGTGGTTCGCAAATCTAACTACACGTTTTCTTCGTTCATTTTCTTGGTCTCCAGTCTTTCCATTTCTACTGAGCGTGAGACTATTTTTACAGCTCTAGGCTTTGATTGACTATTTTTTGGATGCTTGCCACGCAAAACGAGCGTATTCTAGTGCTAGTAGAATATTCCCCAACGTAGGGACTTGAGTTTAATTAACGCAGAAAACAGGGAGTACAACTATTCCGGCAGTGTGCTATAAAAGCGGATCCGATCGGATCGCGGAGTCATCGTTGGAACCAAGGAGTGAGCGGCCAGCAGCAAGGGAGTGAAAATCCTAAAACCTCGACGCCATGGGTCTGCAGGTACGCGAATCACTTCTTAAATCGAGGCAACGAGTGCCTCTGCCGGTAAAGATGAAATCTTTATCACTTCCTCGTTCGTACTGGCGGTTAGTTTTGGAGAACAGATGCTTGTATTGTAGAGCGGCGTTGGATTTTCCGGGAAAACGGATTCAGATCCGTACATAGTGCTGTATGGTTGTAGTTTCTTCCTAGATGTGTAGTCTTAGCCAAGATCTGGTAGATCGAGGCTGTTCATGCTAAGAAGCTAAGACGGGATCCAATTCAAATGGACTTTCGTTACTCCTGTTGTGCCATCGTCGAGTTTTCATGATAAGAACTTGTTAGCTGGTTTACAAATTTTTGGAATCACTGGGAGTTGGATTCATTCACAAACAGATATATAATGGGGCGGAAAGCTTTGAATTGTAATGTTCTGCTGGAAAAACTGAACCTGTCAATATTTTGGCCTAATATTATGAGTGGTGTCTCTGTTGCAGGAGGATTTCGAGGAGTATGCTGAGAAGGCGAAGACCTTGCCTGAGAACACAAGCAATGAGAACAAGCTGATCCTTTACGGACTCTACAAGCAGGCCACTGTTGGAGATGTGAACACCTGTAAGGACATTTTTTAATCACCAGATAGCTCTTTTCATGGTCTGCTTAAAATTCTTGGTCTGCTCATCAAGATAGCATATTTAAATACAATGATTCAATACGCGTTGATTCTGTTCATCACCTGTTTTTGAAACATGCCATGTCATCTATTTATTGAAAATTTGCTGCACCTAGCTGCTGATGAATGTTCACTACTTGTCCTTTTGTGCTATTCTGAATAACTTCTTAAGAGATATGAGCATTTACTTCCTAGCTAAGAAAGTTGACTTGACGTCATCGATAAAGATCTGGACTGAGTACACATGTTTCTTTGTTTTCTACGGAATGACACAATATAAATGATAGGAGTATCATTGGCAAGCACTGCATATCTACTTTTCATTTCAACTTCTTATCTTCTTTACACACATACCCGCCATGTTTCATGTGAAGTCAATGATGCCCTGCAACATTGTTGTTAAGAATTTCTTGTCTTTCGTTTGTCCGAATTTAGTCAATTGCCATTAACTCCTCGAGTGCTGAATTATTGTTTCTTGTGTCAAGCAATCCATTGTTGTCTTTATTAGTGTTTAGAACAACATTTTTTTCACCAGAGCTGTGCTTATACATGTTTGTTTCTAATTATGTTCTATAGCTCGCCCTGGTATATTCAACATGAGGGACAGGGCCAAATGGGATGCATGGAAGGCTGTTGAAGGTTCATATACTTAACCTATCCTATCCATATTTAGAGATAAATCAACTTTTCCTTTCTGCAACAGCAATACAGCATGAACTCGTTGTACTTGGTTAAAACTTTCGCGCTGTTTACAGGCAAATCAAAGGATGAGGCAATGAGTGACTACATCACCAAGGTGAAGCAGCTCCTGGAGGAGGCTGCTGCTGGCGCATGTTAAGCCTTAGTTGAAGAAAGAAGCTTTTGTCAGCTGAACTCGATGCTGTAGAGTTATGAGAACTTGATCACTCTGTCCACTGAGATGTGAACAATTTGTACCTGTTTATGCACTCTTTGCCTAAATTATCCGTATATATATCTATGGAGATTTTATCAGTCTTCTAAGTTGAGATTACATAAATGTGGCCGCTGGGATTGTAGTTCGTTTCTCAGCGTGACCTACGCAGGCAAACTGGACGGCAGAAACTCCTTTTCTGAAAAAAAAAAATGAAACTGCTAGGAGAAAAATCAAATTAAGTATTTATGAATGGTGGATTGTATTTCAGTAGCAAACATTTTTCTGATAGATATATAAGCATCTTTGTATTATGCACTCTGACATTTTTGGTAGTACTACATCCATTCTAATATATAAGTATTTATAGCTTTTGTCGAAGTCAAATTTTTTAAACTTTGAATAATAATATTTATGATATTAAATCATTCTAATATAAAGAGTTAATTATTAAGAATGTTTATTTCATGACAAATTTAAAGACATAATTTTTAAGAAAAATTGGATTTATGACACCAAAAAGATCACTAGTTTAAAAATCTACGAGGGAATTGACTTGATACAGTTTATGTACCATTGAAAGATCAATTTTTTTAAATTTTACCATTCCGTCATTTTTTCCTTTTAACACCGTTACGGTAGACCCTTTTGCCTTTCTTCTACTCCCCTCTATCTTCCTCAGGAGCATTCAACTCCATCCCTCTCTCTTCCTCCGCACGAGCATTCAACTCCATTGTTCTCATCCTCCACTCAAGCATCTTGGATTAGGTGCTCCACAGCACAAGCGTGATCAGGGTCCCGGCGGCTGTCATGGTGCTCTCACGAATCACGGCGTCGGCCGCCGGCTTTGACACAGGAGCAACTGAAGAAAGATTATTACTGTACGTGCTAGTGAGTCACTGCCGGAAATTTTTATTCCTGCTGCACAGGGAATCAATTCGAGTGTTCTTGGATGTACAAGCAGTTGATTAATTGTGCTCCATGTGACCGTGTTTGTGGCTCTCGCATGGATCTGATGCGTCTGTGATACTGGTGTCGAAGGGAACATCATGGCAGAGAAGGACCACCCAAGAAACCTCTCCCTCGCTGGCGACGGCTTTGACATGATCCTCCAGGCCAAGGCGACCGTCGACGCGGTGCTGCAGTGGACGAACCAGGTCTCCGGTGCCGACATCCTCACCATGGCCACCCACGACATCTGAGGGACGCAGGGGCGATGGTCTTAGGGGTGGAGCTCCAGGGGCGCAGGTGTGGCGGCGTTGGGGCAGGAAGGCCGTGACAGAGGGAGAAGAGGGCCCGAGCGTCGCCGGAGGAGGGGCAGGGTCGGCGCCGGAAGGAGAGGTAGCATGTGAGGATGGAGAAGTTTGGGCGAGATGTTGTACAGTTCAAGGGTAAATATGTCATTTTTATTCATTTATTAATTTTTTAAAAAGGAAAAACCACGTAATTCTTGACAGAGTTAGACGGAATGATAAATTTCTAAAAAAAAATTGATATTTGAGTGATACATAAGTACACGGAGTCAATTCGATGGTAAATTTTAAGCTCGTGATCTTTCAATATCATCAATCCAAAAATTTTTAATTTTATATGATAAAACATTATTAATACTCTATTATTAACAATCAAAGTTAAAAAAAATTGGACTTTAACTAAACTTAAAAATGTTTATATTTTTGAAACGGAAAGAGTATGAAATGCAATACAGTTACATTACCATAAATCAGCTGGACGATCAGTAACAAAAGAATTGACAAAACACGATGCCAATTGCAGGAAAACAGAGTACAGCTTTGCTTTCAACAGAGGTTTACATGTAGCCAATGGACCCAAGGGCAGTGAATAACAATGTAGCCTAGCAATTCCACCGTACATAGCATTCAGTAATTATCAGGCAACACCTTGGCCAATCCTGAAAACCTAACATTTACCAAGCCCATATACAAGAAACACGCCCTTTAGCGGCATTGCAACCATCAGATCGGCTCAAATGTCACTGTTGTTCAGGCGTGCAGAATTCCATTGGGTCATCTGTAAAAAAGCATCCAAGAAATCAAATTAAACAAGAGCCACAATAGGATGAAAAGCCAATAGAATTGGTATATTCTGTAAAACCTTATCGACAAGATCTCTTGCTTCAGAAAAATCCTCCTCTTTCTTCAGGTGTTCAATTCGAGCTTTCATGGCATTGTTGCTTTCTTCAACCTATGTTGTTGTGAATGAAAATAACTTGTTAAAAGAGTTGGGATTTACTTCATGGATGCTTCCAAATCTGATCATACTGTTTTTCAGGAACAGCAATCTTACTAACATATAGGGTTCGGTAGCCTATGCAATAATATAGCCTGACAGCACTCATGATAACATTAAAATGGCAATGAAATGAACAAATTTTTTCTTAAATTTTAAGAAAGTTTTTTTTGGGAATCAATTTTAAGAAAGATTGTTATGGACCCCTCCTAGCGTATCATTCTGAAGTTTTGACAATCTATACTTGGAATTCGTATTTGCACAAAGAAGACATGTCTAAATTCCATAGATGGCTACAAATGCTCAAACCCTCTAATAATCATGTCAAAACCCTTCAGTTCACTTGAACCACACCATACCAAAAGTAGCTTTCATCCAACATCTAATCTCACAGTAATAACTAACAATTATGAACTGAATGATCTTTTTAATCAATAGTAGGGCATAAACAGTCAATAGTAGGGCATAAACAGTCCAGCTTTGATCATAGAAATAAGTCTGCCACAGCCACAAACTAAGTCCAGCAGAACTGATGTAATACCTTCTTCAATGAATCAGCCAGATATTCAATTTCGTTTTTCTTAATACTTGACATCTCTTTTTCGACAGCTTCAATGCTAGTCCTGCAACAAAATGAAACATCATTCAGGCAAACTATGCTAACTTTCCTGAAAGAAAATATTCTTTTATCTATAGTTCAGAAACAGACAAGTGAGCGGTGTAAAGGATCAGTCACTTGCTTGTCTGAAGATAATTGATCCAGATTATGCTCTTCAAAGAAATCATCTATCTTATCAAGAGCAGCAGCAACCTGAAGGAATGACAGTGTGGCTATCAAACATAAGAAAATACAGTACCCTCTGTCTGCAATGTACTAAGGATATTGCTTAAATAATTAATGTTAGCTGTCAAAACTTAATTTCTTATTTTCTGGAGATAATAAATACATTATGCTTTAATCATTGAATCCCCTACTGCCAAACATTCTGGAAAACTTATCATTGTGAGCATCTCACAGATGGTCATATGAGTGAATAACCAATTATGACAGGGCACTGCTAAATCTACTCAACTGTTGCCATTATTATTATAGTACTGATGGCAAGAAAATAAGATGCACTTGAATAATAGATTCAGCAACAGGGTATAATTTACCCCTACATGAGTGATACTCTCTATACAGTTATATATATTGCAGTGAAACATAACTGAGAAGTCACTCAACTTTTGCAGCGTACTACAAATAAGGAATACGGAAAATTAGTTACTGACTGTTGGAACAACATGAGCAGTCACTTTACAACACTGATGGCAGAGAATAAGATGCACTCATATAACAGATTCAGCAAAAGATAGTATAATTTACCCCTACATGAATACTCTCTACTTTGCAGTGAAATACAAATGACAGAACTTAATTTGCTTGAGAATGGACAACAATAATTGGTGAAAAGAGCTCCTTTGAGATTTTTGCAGCGCTGGTACAAGAATATAGATGCAAACAGTAATATTTTACCCAGGTATCTATAAACCAGAAATTTATTACATTGAACACCCCAAAACAAGCTGAGACTCTCAGCATGGCGGAAAACTATTTATTCAAATCACCTGTTCTTCTTGGCAGACTTCATCGAACTCCTCCTGTGGTATGGATAAAAGCGTGACATTGAAAATTTAGTTTAATATATTCTACTCGCATAAGCAAAGAGAGGAATATGGATGCAAAAATAGCAGAAGCAATATAAGTTTTGTAACTCAACCATGCTTGCTAACAAAATACAAGTGTTTAAATGTGCAAGTCAGCAGCACAAACATCATGATAAAAAGATAAGATAGAAAGGTTATAGGGGATGAGACAATAGCAAAGCTCAAAGTATAAAGGTGCTGAATAATAAAGTTTCAAATTTTAACATGATCATTAGCTTATAATTTTGTTATTAACATTTTAAGAATCATTTTTACTACTTATTGGTAGGTGCATGTAACAAAGAATGTTGAAAAGTGTCAAATTAATAGAACTGACACGTGCTTAATTCAGAAAAGAGCCCCTACAGGAAAACGGGATCTGCAGAAATGATGCTGAAAATATCTGAGCCAAAATATTCATCTCTGAAGATAAGGATGCATCCACCTAATCCCCACCAAAGACAAACATCCAAAAATTCATCTAAAGTTAACGGTGCACCGCATTTCTTAGTCTTAGATCATTTATTTTAGAAACAACTATTCAGTCTTTAGTAACTTCTTATGGTGCACTAGTAACAAGGAGCAGTTTGAACAGGAAATGTACCTCTATGCAGGTGTGCATGGATCTCATTACCTGAAAAACACATACAGAAAAAGAGGTAAATTTACAGGATTCACATTCACACTAGTTGGAATTAAAGTTATAGGAACCGCACTCATCTCCAGATACAAAACGGAACTTCTCACGGCATTCAAATCATGGGCGCTAAACGTTTACAGGTTATTACTGTAATTAAACCGTGAAGAAGAAAAAGGGAAGGGAGACGCACATTCGTGAGCATCAGGTACAGACGCTCCCTCTCCTCATCCGTGAACGACGGGAAAGCATCCTTGACGACCTGAAAACGCCGCAAGAACACAAGTCAGTCCATTTTTCAGCAGCAAAACAGCTGGAGAACCGAATCCCCGGGCAGGATTCATTCTCTCTCACCCACCGGGGCCGCGAATAGGGGAGGCGCAGCCGCCAAGGGAACCGGAAACGGGAGCCGAGGAAAGGGGAGGGAAGCGGACGGGCCAAATTACCTCGCGGGAGCAGACGGTGAGGAGGCACTTGATGGAGTTCTTGAAAGACTTCTGAAGGGCGTACTCCGGCGAGGCGGGAATGGCGGCGCCGGCCGCCTCCGTTCGTCGCGATTTTTTTATTTTTTATTTTTTGCGATTTTTCGAATTGGAAGGGCGGCGAAATGATATCGGGAAGAAAAGCTAAGTGGGCTCGTTGGGCCGGCCCAAGATGGCCTGAACTAAGGTTTCCGTCCTATATATTTCTGGCTTCCAGTAGTTTTCATCAATCATCAACGCAACTAAAACAAGAAGAAAAACCCAGCGGTTCTCCGCCGTTCTTCTCTGCCTTCTCGGCGGCGACCTCGAAATTCCAATCCACTCCGGCGGGCTCCAACTTCTCCCGAAAATCCCCCAAATCGGAGTCCCACTCCTTTGCGAATCCCTCTTCTATAGTATGGTGCAATCCCTGGGTCGGTTTCCCATGATCCGCCAACGGTTTCCCACAACAAGACTCGCTCTTGGCGCGTGAGCAAAACCCGTCCTCCTCCGAGATCCCGGCGGATCGAGTGCGGCGCTGCGAAACCCCGTGAACCTTCACTAGGTCTGTGCCAAAATTTTAATTTTATCCGGTCCGTGTCATTGGTATTTAGAACCGTACGTTCTTCCTGCTGACTCCGCCGTTCCGGGGATAGTAAGATTGTTCTTGCTGTTCTAGGGTAGTTGGGTTGGTGCCGTTCCATGAAGGGGCTTTTTCAGATGTAGAAGTGTAATCCTGTCTGATTGATCGGTGTGCAGCTTGCAGCTTTAGCTGTTGCTGGGGCATGGCAGGCGATGAGGCTGCCGATGGAAGCTGGAACAGGAGACAGATGGATTTAAACATATACTTGGGCCTCCCTCCGTTGCCCCGGTCTCCTCGCTTGCTCGCTGCGCTCGATTGCCCGGTGTCATCGCCAAATTCGATCGGGACAGCACCGGTTGCCCCAATAACTGATGAGCCGGTGGAATTGCTCACCCCGGTGGCAGTGGCATACTCGCCATCGAATGCTCTCTCCACCCCAGAGGAGGAATCCATGCTAGATCCTTATGTTTATGCATGGCTTGATGGACACAGCACAGATGGAGAAGAGGGCACTGATGCTGCTGAGCCCGATGTGGTTCTTGGCGTGACAGTGGACAATGCTAGTGTCCCATCATCACCGTCGAGGGTGCCTGCTGGGTTGGAAGGGGACGATGATCTTACACTGCGGATGGAAAGTTTTGTGCACCCTGGTGGGGTGACTGATAGTTTGGAGATGGTCAGCACAGTAAACCTACAGAATCAAGGGGCTGTTGACCTTGAATCAACGACCCCTGAGCTTCGTTTACTAAATTTGATCCGGATTAGCCAACAACACAGCATTGTGAGAACAGGGTCAGCGAACCTTCACCAACAGGCCAGGAGTCCGGAAGCAGATAGGCTGTCATGGGCCATCAAACGCTCCCATGACTCTCTAGAAGTGGCAAGGCGGCAAAAGCTGGATGGTGATAATAAAGTCAGGGAAGAGGGTGCTGTTAACAAGGATGATTGCTGCGGATGCAACTCCAGCTTTGAGTGCAACATCTGCCTTGATGAAGCTAAAGAGCCCGTGGTTACCCCCTGTGGTCACCTCTTCTGTTGGCCGTGTTTGTACACGTGGCTTCATGCGCATTCAGTACACTCTGAGTGCCCTGTCTGCAAGGGTGAGGTGCTAGAAGTGAATGTCACACCGATTTATGGAAGAGCTGATGATCAGAGGGATGCTTCTGTCCTTGATATGCCTCCAAGACCTCATGCAAACAGAAAACAGAGCCTGGGACAACAGCTGCAAACGGCAGATGCTAGAAGAGCCACAACAGTAGTGAGGCAGTTTATAGAAAACATGGCTACTGCAACATGGAGAAGGCCTAGAGCTCCGAGTCGACGAAGGCAGGATACCGTATCTACAATAATGCTGAATACGAACAGCAATCAGATCACATTGCCACCCTCTGGTGCTGACAATACTGCATCGGAGGTTTCTGCAGCTCCACAGCAGTCGTCGTCTGTGGAGCAATCGTCGATTTCTAGTACTGCAGCTGTTATAGTGGGGGAGCCAGTGTCAAGTAGGAGGTCAAGGCCTTCTGTATCAGTGGATACAAGAAGAATAAGGAGGAGGCAGGAATAAGTGCTGTTATTCTTTCCGATAAATTTTATCAACCATGACATATTTTCAGTCGTTGCCCTGATTAGGTCCCAAAGCATCCAAATTCACAAGATAGGAATGTATATTCCGTCTCTTGTAATCATTTGTCTTGCATACCCATGTATGCGCAATTTTCATGGCAGAGAAATGGAACCGTCAGCCCCGTGTGTTGTTCCCTGTATGCTGAAACGAAAATTTTCAGATTTTGCATCTGTTTCTGGTTCGGAGGCATAAGTGTTAGTGTTTTGATTCGTCTACTACTAAATTCTGTACCCGGGTGAGCATTCATTTACAACTGCAATTCTTATTATTTACTCCAAGCATGTCCTGTAGATATCCTTGTATCTACAATCTGGTAGAGTGTTTTCCGTCCAAATCGACAGAGCCATTGTGAATTAAAAGCATAAATTAGTAGTATAATCCTAATCAGAGTAGCACAAGTATATTTTTTTGGACCAGGTATTCAAGTCTTCTTCCACTGGGAATTAGCACATGCTCAGCAAAACTGAGTTTCTGTTGCACTTTATCCTGCCAGATATTTTTGTATTGTTATTCCGTATTGTGGACTGTGGATAGCATACAATTATGCTACAGTATGTTGCAGTGGGACGCCCAAACTGCTTTATATTTATATATTATAAAAGAGAGCACACTCACAGTTTGACCAGAATCAGACCCCACGAGCTCTTTATGTGATAAATTGAGAAACAACTAGGTGCACACATATGAGTATGTCACTTCAATTTCAGAACCATCATTTTACTATCTGAGCATTCAGAAAGATTACAGCTCGTCTCATGATAATATTGATGGCAATTTCTTCATGGCCTCTAAAACTGTTTACGTATATGCTACAGCGAGAGAGAAAACAGCTAGGATCTTTGAAATCAAGATGGTCGAACAGGAAGCAGAGCAGAGATGTATAGAATAGTCAGGCTACAAACCTCAAGTGGGCAATATCTGAAGCAAGGAACCCGAGAACAAGCTCTGAGATTGGTAGTCGGGTCGCTGACTTTTCTATCCACTGCCCTGCCATATGCAAAGCATGGGTGAGCTAAGAAGTCATGATACAAATTTAGAACTAAATCATCATTCAAACAACGTCAACATTTTCTCATCTCTACACAGATGAGCAGCGGATACGCAGGAATGCTCTAAGTTTCTTCGCCACATTGATGCATAAGTGCAGAAATCATTAGATTGGTACACATAAACGGGACAACAAAAAGATAGAAACTTGAATCAAACGCTATGCGAAATTGGGGCCCAGAGAATTAAAATAAAAAAAAAAAGACTGCACCACCGAAAGGGCAGGAAGGCAGAGAGGGAGAGAGCACCTGAAGGGCGGTGCGGTGATCGCGGTGGCGTCGTAGACAGTTGACGGCGTGCACCGCGGCCGTCGGCCATCCACCCCCGCATTGTCGCGCAAACGGCCACTGCCCGCTCCACCCGCAGCGCCAGCGAGCCCCTCCTCCGGCTCATTGCTGCCTTGCTGGATCCCTCTGGTGCAGGATCAGGCTGCGGAGGAGGCGGTGGAGGAGGACGAGCAAAGCTCGCAGCGGCAGCTCATCATTTCAAACGATGATGTATCTTAGCTTGACGAAGCAGCTCTCCTCAAAATGATTGATAACAAAACTTCATAATATCCTCCATTAGAGCAAAATAAGGCATAATAGATACTCCATTAGGCAATTCACCAATAACGGAGTAAAATATTGACATATACAAGTTGTAACTTCCTGGGAAACATATGAAGCTTCTTAAGTTACAAGGTTGCATAAGTATGTAACTCTGTAAAGGCACCTCCAGTGGACAGTCCCTTGATGTTGTTGGCAAAGCATTAATGACATTGAATAAGTTCTCCGATGCATTGGTTTATAACTTCCACCATGGCACCAACCATCACACGATCCACACCTGTCTAATTGTTTAACCTATCACTTCCACGCTGCTCTCATCAAAAGATGGGTGACACAAACTTCTGCTCCAGTGCAACTTTTGGTCTCTTTTGCGAATGTTCTTGAAGCTCAGCCTGTCCCTTTCATCAGAAGCAGCAGCCTAACTGTCCATGCTCCTCATGCATTCTTCACATCTGCCAGTTAGGGTGAACCATTGTAATGAACATAAGATTCCTCCACCATATTAAAATTTCGACCCAGAAATCTTAGTAGTTTATTTTTGGCTCGTCAAATGACCTAATGGATCAAAATCAGTAAGTTCAAGGGAATGGATTTATGTGACCCAACTACTGCCAGGCATCTTATCCAGACCCCTTTCTGCCATGATCTTCCTTAATCTCTTGACTTTGTCCCATCTTTCAGCTTGTGCATATATGTTACCCAAAAGAATGTAATATCCGCTTTCTTCAGGCTCCAGTTCAAAGCACTTGAAGGCAACAACCTCCCCAAGCTCAACGTTATTGTGCAACCTGCAAGAAAGAAGCAAGGCGCCCCACACACTGGCATGTGGGCACATTGGCATCTTCATGATGAGCTGGAATGCTTCATCCAGCTTTCCATTGCGCCCAAGAAGATCTACCATAATGGTGTAATGTTCAACCGAAGGCCTAATGTTATATTTGCTTGACATAGAAACAAAGCAAGTGCGGGCTTCTTCAATCAGCCCCGCATGATTGTAAGCTGACAACAAACCCACAAAGGTCACGGCATTAGGAGAAATCTTTGCATCAGACATCTCCTTGAACAAATCAAGAGCTTCGTTTAACTTGCCATGCATCCCGCATCCCACTATCATCGCACTGCAAGACACAACATCCCTTGTCTTCAAGCCTCTGAACAAATCAAAAGCCCTATCCATCCGAGCGCTCTTGGTGTACAAATCAACCAGAGCAGTGCGTAGGTGATCATCCAGTTCAACTCCCACACATCCCATGAAACTCTCGACCCACAAACCAAGCCTCAAATCCCCAAGCTGAGAGCATGCCGATATGACCGTCGAGAAAGTCTTCTCGTTTGGCAGCACCCAAACATGTGGCTTCAGCATCCGGTTGAAAACAGCAAGGGCCTCCCGCGCACACCCGTTCTGTGCATAGCACGCAATCATGGCATTCCAGGCGTAAAGATCTTTGTTCTCCATCCTCTCGAACAGATAGGCAGCAGAATGGACTTCACCAGCCTTGGCATACCCGGAGATCATCGTGATCCAGGAGACGTTGTTCCTGGCAGGCATCCTCTCAAACAGCTCTCTCGCTCGGACAAGTTGGCCCTGCGCGATGAACCCGCACATGAGGGCGTTCCAAGACGCGGCGTTCCTCTCAGGCATTCGATCGAACAGTTCGACGGCCTCGTCGAGGTGGCCGGCCTTGGCAAGGCCGGCGACCATGGAGTTCCATGACACGACGTCCCGCGTGGGCATCCCGTCGAACATGGCGCGCGCGCCGGGGACGTCTCCCACACGGAGGAGCGCGGCGAGGCGCGAGTTGGACGCGACGATGAGCGAGAGCCGGTGGCGCGGCGCGGGCTCGTCGAGCAGGTGGTGCGACTGGTTGTGCGCCGGGTGAAGGAGGTGGGAGTAGAGGTGCGCAAGAGCAGCGTGCGGATATGGGTGAGACAGGAGCCCGAGGCGGAGGAGGTGCGCATGGAGGGAGGCGGCCGCGGGGAGCTGCGCGTGCGCGGGGAGGCGGGACACGGACTTGAGCACGGCGGCGAGGGCGAAGGGGCAGGGGCGGTGGTGGGACGAGCGGAGGAACGAAAGGTAGAGCGCGACGGCGTGGCGGGGCCGGCCTTGATCCGCCGCCGCGCGGATGGCGAGCGTCCACGGCGAATTGAAGCCGGTGACGGCCTGGGCGCTCATCGAGCTGCGGCCTAGCTCTCGCCGACAGCGCAGCCTCTCCTAACAAGGGAGGGCGAGGAGAGAGGGTGGCTTGCTTTCCCACACGAGCGGAGATGGGCCCGCGACGATGGAAATGTGCATAATTTGAAATTTAAACCCATCTGGATTATTAGAGCACCGGGAGTACTACTAACTGAGAAATGAATTGGCTTGCTGTAATATAAGCAAAATCTCAAAACCTTTTACTTGGAAATCTGAAAATGGCACGGCACGACAATGTAACGCGATTCATACCATTTCACAAATTACAAATTCTTGCACCCGTTTTTGGGGGATAAAACTCTAGCACCATAAAAGTCATGTACAGCCCCAGGCACCGTATATACTAGCCAACTATGACTGCAAGTTCATGTTAAATAAATTTCATACCAAAAAGCCTAGGGCCTCCTTTGGAACGCGGGAATTTTCTGTTCTCCCTCCTGTTTCGAACTAAGCACATCAAAGGAACAGAAGATAAAACAGCAAAACTAATCAGCGCACTCATAAATTGCATCCGATAGAACCATTTCAAGACATGATCTAATCAGCATCCAGCAAATCAACCGAATATGGTGGAATATATCATCACAGGCCACACAAATATCACCATCCAGCATGCCAACATATTTTTACACTACAAATAGCTGCCACAATAACAGGACAGAAATAAAGAACAATCTAAGGTACCTCTAAGCTGAGAGCAGGACAAGCTTTACAAAAGAGGAGGAAGATTGTCATCAATGCCATCTTCTGCAGATATGGCAGCTCCAGGTCAGGTCAGCATTTTTGGGAGGCAGAAAAGAACCAAAAACTAACATACCGATGACATCATCATTCACTACCTGTGCTGCCACCACAATTAGAGAGATGCTGTATACTTGATACATAAAACCTCATCTCAGAAATCTAACTGTTTCTTCTTTCTCCCTATCTCCTAAGGTCCTAGAATCCTTCACCCTAACAAATTCCAGCGCAGATAGCCAAAGTCACCTCGTCGCCTGATCAGATGCCTGGTTGCTAGCTGCTGATGGTGCTGCTGATATCACTGGGTGTGCTCCATTATCCTGAGGCGGCGCTGTTCCCCACTTTGGGTCGGCATCTAGTGGCTCCACCACATGGACTTTCCCATCGCTCATGCCGAGCGCAATTTGGTTCGGATCCATGGGATGAGCAGCAATAACTGTGGGGTGAACACGTCCGGCGCTGTTGGATCAGACAATACAAGTGAGAAACAGCAAGTAGAATATTGGTTGCTTGAAACAAGGTTAGTAGAAAACTAAGCCTGAAAAGTGCTGTAGGAGATTACCAAGAGAGAATTGAAGGTGAAATATAAGCGGAGGGTGCAATCCTGCAACGCAACCTAAGAGATTCCGCTTCAAAGACTCCAATAGCACCGTCACAGAATGCAGCATAAATCAAGAGACCATCACATGAGTAAATAGCACTCGAGATTGGAGCTGGGAGTGCATCTCTTGGGGACCACTGCATAAATTCACATATCAAGAAAAAATAAATGGGGTGATCACAGAACAAGTATAATTAACAACCTTAAATAGTTGTCACATCTAATAGAAATGGATCTAGTACCATAGCGGCACAATATAACAAATATGATATTTCAAAACATATATATAACAAGTATGCTTCCAACATACCGCACAAATTCTAACATCTAATAGATCTAGTGCCATAGTAGCATAATATACCAAATATGCTTCCAATATACTCCACAAATTCTAACTTATGATCGCGGATAAATGGTAGCTGGTAGAATGACGAAAAAACAATAAATCAATTTGTTCACCATATGAAAATCAGCACACAAAGGACAGGCCTGGTGCAGTGGTTAAGTTACCCCACTTGTGCCAAAAGGTCCTGGGTTCGATGCAGCCTCTAATTTATTGCAGGGATAAGGCATGCATCGTATAACCCTTTCCCAGACCCCACCTTGCGTGGGAGCTTTCATCATTGGGTCTGTCCTTTTTATGAAAATCAGCACAGAGACCAAAACTAGATAAATGAATGTTTGAGAGGACTAACCGATCGCAAGCATTCAAGATTCCCATCATAGATCGCCAATTGGCTCTCATGAACTACCAAAAGATGTTGCTGATCATTGTGGAACTGCACCCTTGTATCGCCAACCAAAGTACCTGAACGGTTTGCTGGGGGTTGGATATATTTTGATTTCTTCTTCTCCCAACCATCAATGCTCCAAACGCATAGCTGCAACATTTTACACCAGCACTTAGCAATTGCGAACCAGATATCTGTGCATGCTTATACATTTAATTTAGTGTCCGAGCATTTGACACTGTAGAATCCACATAATCATACCTGAGCATCAGCACCTGATGATACTAGCACATTCATTTGTTGAGAAAAGGCCAGCCCGGTAATTTTTTTCTGATGGCCTTTAAGCTTACTTTTAACCTGATGTAATTTCAGTGACATTGGTTACAGAACATTGAATTAGTACAAAAGAAGAGGCCACAAATGCATTCAAACATGTAAAATTCAACACAATAAGAATCATATTGATGAAACAACAAATTCCTACATCTCAACTTTTAAAAAAAATCCCATATCTATAATTCTTCAAGGTTAGCTTCTTGAATAATGTTAAAAATGATGCGATACTTTGTTTAATATAAAAATATTTGGACGTTTTAGATATTATCAAATTAGATAACATTGACAATAACATTCCATAGTAGCATTCATAACATTGTGGTAACTAAAAAGAGTGAATAACGCACATCATCTATGCGGACGTTGTAGATTTGAATGGTAGAGTCCTCCATTCCAATAGCAATGATGTTGTTGTCTTGTGGATGGAATGCAAGGAAAGTTGCAGCAGGTGGAGGCGACATGAAAGTAGTCATGACCTGTGATATCCCAAATTCAATCCAAAGAGTCAGACTGACACAATAATGGAATGACACTTCTTAGGTTGTACGCATAGGCTATCAGCATAGTGTGGCTCATATTATAACAGACAAATGGAACTAACATGTTAATCTGATATGCACCCCAAAAGGACATGTACCTTGAATGTCATCATATTGAACAGAGAGACTTTGCCACCAGATGCAGACATAACATAGGAATCATTTTTGGACAATGCAATGCAGGCAGTTGCTTCTTCTGGGTTGCTGTCATTAGTGTCATTGGTCATTAGGATCCCATTTGCTGGTTGCCACAATTGAGGTGGAATAGATGCAGTAGACTAAACAGAATATAAAAATAACAATCAGAAAGCAAGCAAAAAAGCTTGAAGCTGAAGTGAAGCAAGTAAAATTCTCTGGTCGAACCTTGCCATATGGATTTCTTTCATTCTTTTGCCATTTCCACAACTTATGAACAGCATTGGACCCGAGAGCCAACAGTGCAGTCCCATTATTTGTGTATAACAAACGGACAACCTGTGGGAGAAAGAAATAAGCAAAATCTCATCAGAAATTTCATTTTCACAGAATATCAAAATAACCTACACTTCCATATAAAATCACATGTTTTTAAGTTATCCAACAGAAAGCCAGAAAAAACATTGTGATAATAACATTCAAACATCAACTGGATCCATTCGCTTATCCCTACTTTTAACATAAAGATTAGCACACATGTAGGTTGATTATGTATGACCGACAAGACTAACCCAATCACAATATACTGATACAAAAATGACAATATTAGCGTACTTTGCTTGGGTTTGTATCTGTGTCCTGCAGATGCAGTGCTCGAAGATGTCCAGAATCAGAGATGTCTGCCAACTTCCAGGTCTTGATCTTTTCGGACTCTTCTGCTATTCTTGGTTTAACATCCAGAGTTCTGCTAGCATCCATAGGTGCCTGCTATTCATGAACTATTAGTACACACATAAATACTGAAAGCAGGAGTTGAAAGCAAAGGCAGGAGGAACTTACCAAGGCACTCGTTGAAACTGCAGGCAACATCCTGTCAGGTCGTTCTGCATTCACTGCTATAGGGCTTGAGACATTTGAAGGACCCAGGGCAACAATTGGAGGCTGCATCGAAAGAAAAGTGAATAATACGGTAATATATATTCTTAATATCAACTTAATTCCCAGGAAAACAGAAAAAAGGTAGCTAAGAGGGAAAGTAAAAACCCCTTCATGTTCGTCTTCTCCATGAACAAAAAAACAAGAAAGAGCTTAGGTCCACCAGAAATGTGGTAACAAATGCAAAGAACAAGTAGCTCAGCACAAGTCTAAAAGCAGAAAACAAAACAATAGTCTTAACACAACAGAAAAACGATTGTAACACAATGTAGCACTGGACGTTAACAATAACAACATCAAAGCCTTCTAATCTCATGCAAGTTGGTGTAGGCTAGAGATGAAACCAAGCATGATTATAAAATCCAACAATATTTCAGCATAAAACAAAAGAACAGAAGGAACCACCAGGAAATAGAAAAGTACAAATAGAACCAGATCCTGTGCTACTTAGTGAAAAGTATATACAAAGTACCTTGGTATTTATTTGTTGAGGAGGTCCTCTAGAACCCTCAAATGATCTGCTCTCAAGCATCCTAAGCAAACGCTGTCCATCAGTGTTAGCAAGTATTTTTATTCCATTATCACTTGTTGTAACAGCAAGCAATGAACCTTCTCTATTAAACCTCAAACGAGGGCTTGCCTGCAAATTATCAGCCAAAGAATGTTAAGAAAAAATCTGGGCAACTTGGATAATAAAACAAAAGCTGGTACTAACTGGCAGTCCACCGTCACAATCTGTTGTTACTAGCATGCCAGTGCTATCCATATCCCAAAATTTAACGACAAATTCATCCCCAGCAGCCAAGAATCGGTTTCTGGTCGTGTCAAACTGAACAACACCAAGTGACCGTTTCCTAAACCCACTGTATGTCCTCTTAATAGCCCCCTCAGTTTCATTCCACTCAACCAAGTGGGAATCACCTTCTTTACTAGTACCGCAAGAAAAAAGCCTGCAAGGAAAAACATTATCGAGATACAGGTGAATCTGAAAATGAATCAATATGCTCTCATTTTTCCACTCTTCAGCAGCTATTATGCTTTATAAAATAACTACATCTCACCTTGTCCCGTCAGCACTGTAAGCCATAGTTGTACACCAATGACCAGGAGCATCATAGTCAACTCTCGAACCCAAGCAATCATACAACCATGCCTTGATTTTCCCATCGATGGCAGTAGAGAAGATAAACTACAGAGCAATCATTCAATAGTTGCGGTTAATTAACATGATTCGCTAATATACAGTAACAGAAGAATAATACAGACAATCTAGTTTCTGAGAACAAATAATGCATACAATCTACAAGAGTATGAAAGTTGAA
>BCLH01000210.1:110608-153914 GCA_001602315.1 Zoysia pacifica
GGGGATCATACGAGTGCCCTCACCTTAATGAGTTTGTCATCACCACATGTAATGATTGAAAGGGACTTGTTGGGATGAGAGAAGGCTATGTCATTGACTCCACCAATGTGAGCATCAATCTGTTCCATTTGAAAATCGTAAGAGACCTTCAAGGCAGTTGGTATTAATCTCAAACGCATTCCTATAACCATACGCAATATAAACTCACCTCTGCTTGCTGTCGTAATTCACCATTAGGTACGAATGCATATGTCTGAACAATGTGCTTTGAAAAAGCAACACCTGGGAATCAGACCATCCTTACATTAGACAGGCACATTCAATAACCCCATTGGAAACGATCGAAATGAAAATAAAGCACCCTCAAGTATGCAATGATGGTGAAATGCCTTTTCTTTTAACATTGATATGCCCAGATACGAGTTAGCACTGAAATGAACCACTTTTATACCTAAAATAGTTCCATCAGGGCTCCACAGGCATCTATTGACAGCAACTGCAGCATCTTTCATCAGTGCAGCCTGCGCATAGAGTAACATAAATTATGCATGAACGCACATCTCAGCAAGGAACCACATGGCTACTTCCAGCTTAAGAAAATTTAGGGTAGCCCGGTGAACATAGCTCCCTCGTGCACTGGCCCGAGAAAGGGTCCGACCACTTTGGGCCTTTTGTACACAGCATCAAAATAATTGAAGTATAGTCACCTGCAAAGGCAAGGTGCAGGAACTAATATCCCAGACTTTGAATGTCTTGTGAGCTATCCTTTCGCGAGAACCAACTTCCCATATCGCAATGTCACCAACATTTGTACCAACTGTGTAGATCAGGAAACTGTAAATAAAATGGACAGATTACCAGAGTAATTGCTGAACCAATAAGGGGACATGCTTTAAACAAGTACCTAAAAGAATAGTTTGTTGAACAGGATGGAAATCCAGGCTCATGACATTAGAACCCTGATTAAGTGTACGAACTACTTGTTTGGGAAGGTCCTCTTGAGTATACATATTGGCAGGATTGCTTGCACCAGAGAATGATACCTGCCATTATTTTTCATAGCTCACAATTTATAAAACATGTATTTCAATAACTTGAGATCAATGCTTATAATAAAAACAAGAAGTGTACTTACCTCATCCGGTTGCCCTACACGCATGCGTTTCATGAGATGTTCTGAATCTGCAGACTGGTAATCAATGCCTGGTGCACTTGTAGGAGTTCTTGGATGCTTTAGAAAGGCCGCTGTAAGAAAAAGCATTAAGTTGACAAAAGGTCAATAATGTAAATACCGCCTCAGGTGACAAACACCATTTAGCTGAATTACTCTCAACATACCCGTGTTTGGGGCCTGAACAAGACCAGGAGGTCCTTGTGCAACCGCAGCGTGTGGCATAGAAGGATTGGCATTTGTCATCCAACCAGCAATTGCATTAGGAGATGGCGAGACAACGGGTTGAAATGGCTGCAGATTTGAACCACCATGAGTAACCTATGATCAGGATAGAAGATAGAAGAAATTCCAGCAATACGTACAGCATGGGCGCCCATTGGTGGAAATCCAGCCGACTTTGGGATAGGTCCAACAAGAGGCCCATTGGCAGGTGGAGGAGCTCTTGCTCCATTTGTAGGAGCAGCACAAGAGTGATCAGTGAAAAGTGTCTTGATGTCCGGGTTTGGTCTGGGATTCTTGCAAAGCTGATGTTGCCAGTTCAGACTGGAGGCATAAAAAAAATGAATTAGTAACAACTTTTATAGCACAAAGTGCCTTTGGGTAAGCAATTTTTGACTTGTATGTCATAAAAAGAAAACACCAAATACTGGATATGTGGATAGAAACTTATGATTAAAAAAGGTATGATATCTGTTATAAGTGCAGAAAGCAAGGGCTGTTATTGAAAGACATGCTTGTCACGTTCGATGATGTCTTGCCAGCCAGGATTAAAAAAAAGGAAGAAATGCCAAAACCACACAAAACAATCTCCAAAAACAAAAGCCATACCAAAAAGAAACAATGGTACAGAAAAGAAAACAGGTGTTCCAACAAAAAGAGACATGCATCAACTACATTTAGCAAACAGAGGAAAACGTGAACCCCCCCCCCCCCCATGCTCCATTAGTGCCTCAGTTGCAGTAAGTGCCTAAGAATGCATGTTATGCTTTAGCCTGTGAAACAAACCATTCCTCTTCCCCAGACATTGGAAATGGAAATAAAAAACCATTATACTTCAAAGTGATTCGGTGACTTGACAACCAGCTTTCTTTTTTTCTTATTCATCAATCATTATTTAGCATAAAAAAATACAAAAAAAACAAAGGCGAAATAAAAAATATCCATATATACAAGCTATATGGTTGAAAGTTTTAAGCAGCTTTATTCTATCCATGAGAATACAAAATGCTACTACAATGTGCGCAAATTTATACCGTACCTTACTGGCAACTAACAAAGGATACCATATAGAACTATAATTAACAAATGCATACCGGATATTCCATATTCCAAAATATTGTATAATATGCAACTAGTAATGTATCAAAATGTAAATCAACATGACACCTTTGATTGATCAATGTGCGAAGTCTAGAGGCTTTAAATGGTGGGAAATTCAGCTTGTCCCGGAACAATGGGTTCGCCTCAATGAGTTTCTTGAGCTCCATGAGCATGATATTTCGGGCTGACTTTGTGTCCCCGTACTTGGACAGTTGCTCATTTTGCCTGTTCAATCAACATCAATGCACAACCACATCCATATCAGCCCAATGCAGTAAATATTTTGCTAGTACAATTGGACCAATACCATACCTGAAATTCTCCAAAGTCAGGAGCTGTGTTATCTCCTTGAACAGCTCTTCATTGAAGGAGGCAAACACCTTCAGGTCCTTCACCAGAATTTCCACTGCCTTGGCCCTATCATGCCTGGGGAACCAACAACAAACTCAGCACAAATTGACTCTGACAACAACCAAGGGCCAAAAGTAGCTTTAATATAAGCCGCACCTATCAAGGGCCTCGAGGTACTTCTGCTTGCGGATCTCAAAGAAGATCTTCATGGAGTAGCGGTTATCCTCCACCTTGGTGAAGCCGCTGAGGTACTTCTCGACCTCATCCCACTCGCCGCCCGTCACAAGGTCCTCGAAGTGCTTCATGTTGAAGTAGAACCCCGACTCCTGCTCCAACCTGCATGACAAACCGGCGCACCATCATAAATCCCGGCTGAGCGTCACTACAGGGCTGCAGAATCCTTTTTTCTGACAGGCGGAAACTCACTTGTGCACCGTCTCCTTGAACTTCTCCTCATCGAGGAACTGCAGGATGAGGAACACCAACTCCCTGCTCAGAGACGACATGGCTCCCCCGATCCCAGCCTGAGCCTCCAGCTCTCAAGACCAACTAAACCTCCGGCCTTCCCGGCAGATCCCCTCCCAAATCCCCACAAAACCCCGCCGCGGAAACAGCAACAAGCACCGACAGCGAGCTCAAAACCCTAGCGCGAGAGCCCAGAGCCCGAACCTACAGCACCAGCCTGCTTACGACAGGGATCTCCGCCGATTCCGGCGGCGACCTCCGATCTGGAGCTGCCGGCGCCAGCCGACCGAATCCGGCCGCCAGCCGACACCGCCAGGAGCTCCCTCCTCAGCTGCGCCGCCGCCGGCTAGGGTTTGGCCGAGCCGCCAACGCCGTCTGCTCCCGTTCCTCGCCTCAAGCTACAGCCGCCGCGCTTTCCTTCTTATCCCTCTCTCTCTCTATTCCAACTTTCTCTTTCCGAAAACTTCTCTCCCTGGAATTTTTTCTGGCCACTTTTGGTTTTTGGGGGCTGAGTTTTATAACCACCGCACCGAGTCTCCGTATTTATAGTCACCCAGGCAACTCGCGGAGGTGACGGTAATGCCCATTCGGGACCAACTGTATCCGGACACAACTACGCTGGGGAACAAGCCAGAAGGGGTAGCACAGTAATTTATCTGAGGGTAGGAATGGAAACGGTCCGATCGCGTTGTCGCTTGCAAGCCGGGGAGGGGCGTTTCGGTCAATCGCGTGAGGGAGCATCTGGGGTGGATGCGGGGCCCACAGAGAACAAGGGGCGGAACGGTCATTTACGACGCAGCTACTGTAACCCCCTTGCTGCCACGTCATCCTTCCTCGTACCCATAACTTCTTTTTTCTTGCCGTGTTTTTTTCTCTCTCTCCCCCGTCGCTTTCTCGCGCATAGCCGGTTTCGAATTTTGAACGGTCCAGGCTTGCGGTAGGAGCACCCAGTGCACCTATCCAACTTTTGGAGTGTGTACTCGATTTGATTACGACATGAGATGGAATGTAGACGTGCTCTTTTTGTGTGGAAATAATTCATTGCAGACAAGAAATAAATAAAAGAAGAAAATGAGATACTTATTCACTACTTAAGTAATATTATATCTGCCAAATTTTGCTATTAATTCATCCTTATCTTCCTCCTTATTATATCTCTTTAAATAAATCTATTTGTTAGTATAAATTAACTGTAAACAGAACATATTTAATGGCAAAGATTTGCTACCAACTAATTATATATTGTAATTGTCAGCTCGATATATAATCTATGACGATGAATTTGTCGCTTGTGGCTACCAGATTTACACGCATATTTTGCTATCTGACAACTTCTCAACTAATTTGGCAACTTTTGGTTCGCTAAATAAGCAATAGATAAATATTAACAGCAATTGTGTTTTTATTTGATTGTGTGCACCAACTACGGATGCCCGTCATTTTCCATCTAATTTTGCCCATCAATCAAATACATTTTTATACAGTTGCTATTTCAACGTGTCATTCATGATAATTTTTGTCGTTTGTAATTGTTAAATCTTGAGGCAGAGTCTGCTAACGAATGGCTACTCAACTAAGGTCACTAAATAAGTAATCAATAACATTGTCACTGATTGTTTTTTATATTTTGGTCATGGGCACCCTGTGAATGTTTGGCTCATCGACTAAGAGTAGACAGTTGTTGGCTTGCTAAATAATTGGCGAATGAATCTGTCACATGTGTTTTTTTCATCTTTATGTACACCCTACCAATGGTTGACTCCTTAATTAAATGGACTAAATGTTGACGCGTTAAATAACATGGCGATGGATTTGTTGTCTACGATTTTGCCAAGTGTTTTTTCATCTTTATGCACACTCTAACAACAGTTGACTCAACTAAATGGACTAGTTGTTGATGTGTTAAATAACATGTGCATAGATTTGTAGTCTACGATTTTGCCACCATATATAGAAGTGTAGAAGTAAATGTGCAAACACACACTGGTACTAGTGAGCTAAAGCTAAATTATACTCCAAGCATTGATACGGGTGTATTAGGATTCATTCTTGCGGTTGTACATTGCTATGGCTGCGGATGTTGACATCATCTGATGAACATGTTTTTGCTGTTAGTTTTTATTCTAAATATTATTGATAGAAGTTAAAAAATTTTGATATTATCTAAACTTAAAAATACTTATATTTTAAAACAAAGATAGTATTCACGCTTTAGACAGCAGGATAACACGGTCTTACTACCAAAAATAGAGGAAATAAAGAAAAAAAACAGATCACGATGTGGTCATTAAAAAGCTGAACTGCAGCGGATGGAAAAAGGCATGCGAAGCGCTCCGGGTGCGCGTAGCACCGCGGTTGCCCGGCCGCGGCTCTCCAATAATTCGCGGTTCCCACAGCCGTCGCTTTCCCCGCTGGTGCTGCCAGCCTAGTGCGCGAGTAGCTGTCGCGAGAGCCTTCAACTCGATAAACACTTACTGACTTCTCACCTCGGCTTATATAAGCTGATCTCCTTATCAAATCCCGAGACGGCAACGCAGCTGGCTCCCCGCGCTCCATTAAGTTTTTTTTAAGCTGACTTTTAAAAAAACTGGTTGTTAGTTAGTTCAAAAGTTGATTGATAAAATGTAGATATTAATTTTTATAATATATATTTAGTTTTTTCACATCAAAAGCTGAAAAAACAATCTTCAATAAAGTTTTTAGTTTTTAGTTTATTTATGAAAAGTTAACTTTTCAATATTTAAACAGTTTTCAACTTTTTAAATAGAAAAACCAGTTGAAAAACGTCTGCAACCTTTTCCAGCGGAGAAAATAAATAAAGGAGAGAAAACCCCCGCACGAGACCGAACGCACGCACGCACCCGCCACCCGGTACCCCGGCCTCCACGTCTCGCGCGCCAGTGGCTGTCCGACACGTGGGGCGTGTTTGACCGGCCTCCGCTTCGACGCCGACGCGGCGGCTTACAGGATGGGCGGCACGCATCGCGCGCGGCGTGTGGACTGGGCACGAGGGTTGAGGTTATTCACGGGTTTTGCCACTGGGGTGGCGCGCGCGGCGTCGAGACGTTGGAGGGGCAGCGTGGGAAAAGACGCTGGGGATCCACGGTGGTGATGGTGGTCTCTGCTGTCCTGGGGCTCCGCGCGGCGGGCTGGGGCTCCGCGCGGCGGGCGGGATCGCGGCCGTCCGTATCGCCGCGGCAGTGGCGGTCACATGCGTTCGGATGCATGGCGAGGGATCTTCTGCGGTCACTGGTGTGCTTGTTCCCGCCGCGAGATTTGGCGGAGCGTCGAAAGTAAAGTGAACGAAAAGATGACACCCCGGATAATCTGGGCCCGGTTTGAATGGGATTTTAGAATTATGGATTTTAGGATTTTAGAATTATAAAATTTCTACCGTTTGAATTACAAAATTTTATCTAAATTTATAGATTTTAAAATTCAAATTTTATAATATCAAAATCTCAATCATTTAAATTACGAGATTTTATCATTTTAATTATATTGATGTGCATTATGATATAAAATATTAAATAATATTTAGATTTTATAAAATTTTATAATCCTATAAAAACTCTTCTATTTAAATATTTAAGAGGATTTTTTATCAGGATTCTCAAAATCGGATTCAAACGACACCCTGGGCAGGAGAGAGAGAAGGACATGTGCGGTCACGGTCAGTGTACAACGCGTCCGAGAAAGTGTTCGTACAAAAGGAATGAGAGCGAGAGAGTGTGTGCGCGAGGTGAATCATGAATGGGACGGGTGGTAACAGTTGGGTTTGGTCTTGGCAGCCGCGGCTGGGCCACGCGCTGGTACCACCAGGACTCATGTGCGTGCTCGTCCTCGTCTGCGCGCGCAGGTCAGCAGAGGGATCGAGTGATTCCACCACCGTGTGCACCAGCGCGTTGCCAGCCCCACACGGCCACACCCAAATGCAAACAGCAGCCTAATCCTACTCGGCAGCATTTACTTTCTCAATTATTTGGGGCCACCTCGTATTACAGTATTGCTCGTGAGTTTGGTTTATTCAGTTCCAGCATGCTCACTGTTTTTTTAACTATTATGCATATTTTAAAATAGATCGATATGAATGTAGATCATTTATTTATGCTGATCGCGAAGCTAAAATTGTTTTTTATCTCATATGAGATAAAAATTATTCAATAATTATTAATTACTGCATCACTCAATTTGAGAAGTAATTGGTGAATTTTGAAAAGTGTCGGTAATCAAATGTGCGTTTCTTTGTATAAATCAACGGTTGAGATCTAATTCGTGTTTTACCTCAGGAGCAGTTGAAATAATGTCACTTTTAATCTATTTTAAAAGGACTCACCTAAAAGGAGAAAACTACTGTTTATAAATGTAATGTACTCACACGTACTACTAAATAGGAGCGGTAAAAGGACTCAGTCCACATACCTTTTGACAAACCTAACCGACCTCATCAAAATTTTAATTTAAAAATAAATAAATGTATTTTTTTACCCCTTTTCAGGGCTTGGTTTGTTTGCCTTAATTTGACAGCAAACAGTTGAAGCAGAAGGACAGAGGCCGTACCAACACGTGCCTGTCGCTCTCTGAGTACGAATACGGTCTTACCAGGAGGACGGAGTACAGTCGCTGCTGCACCCTCGTTCAAACGCATCCATCTTTGTTGGTCGATATGTGTAGGCGGGGCAGAGCTGACACGTTACGCTTCACGAGAACGAACACAGGAAGGGAGTACGTATTGTAAAGGAACGAGGCGGCACCAAAGAATTTCCCACCTGATTGAAAGGGCCTGCGTAACTCCACGTGCACCCACCACCAGCCTGGTTGCTTCTTCTTCTTTTTCTTCTTTTTCTTTTTTCTCGACGAACGGGATGGGCAGATCTGAATTCTGATCAGACGGCGACGTGCCAGCGAGCCTCCATGCATAGAAACGATTTTTGTTGTAGACGAAGATTGAAAGTCCAAATCGTTCGTGTCTGTATCAACAATATCTCCATCGGCTGGTTTGTCTGACAGAATGAATTTAAAACAATTACTACCCTTTTTTACTAAAGAAAAAGGAGAAAGGTTATTTTAGACGTTAGATTGAGACCAAGTGAATACCACGCATGTTTGATTTAAAGGAATACAGAAGCAGCTGTTTCAAATCAACTAGTAGTAGTTGGAGGAGCAGTATAGCCTTTTATGGTTAGACATCTTGGTTCGATGTTCGTTGGAAGCGTATCATTTTTCTGGAAGAAGCAAGGAGAGCTAATTATTCTTGCTTTCCAAAGGAAAATATAGTAATCAAAGAGCTAGGAGTACTAGTTTTTTTTTATTATTATCAAAGGCTTGTAGGGCTAAAATAGAGTATACTCCTATACTCCCCGTACGTGCCTTTTGCCAAGCTAGCTAAATGAACACAAGATCCAACGTGTAGAGTTATCTAACTATTCTTCCTATTCGTGGAGTACTGTATTAACTGTTCTTCGTTCACCAATAATTGGAAGTGGTAGGGTTCCCAATGGCAGTGGACGTTTTTTCAATTATTGGGAGGACAGACCCATCCCCTCACACCACATACGCGCACACAAAACTCCAATCAAAGGGAGAAAAAACCTGTACCAATTTGAGAAAAAATAGATGGATTATAATTAACTTATTTATTCCACTATGGGTAAATATTCTCGAGTCTGATCTCCCATTTGCGCATGACTCGAGAAAGAATCAAATTTAAAAGGTCAATTTAATAATTAAAAATATGCTATTATATTATGTCAATACCCCTATATGAATGATTTTATTGGAATAATAATAAAATTAGTATGGTTGGTTTACAATATTTTAATTTTTTTTTTCATACTCCGTAATACTACTTTCATCCATAAATATAAGTATTTTTGAGTTTAATCAGAATCATACACTTTTAACTTTGATTATTAATAATAGAACAATAATATTAGAAGTAATATAACTCTTTATATTAGAAATTATTTAAATTTTTAAATATTATTAATCAAAATTGATAAAAATTTAATTTTGATTAAAGTTAAAAACGATTATATTTGCGGATGGAGGACTAACGCATCATCAGATGGCGGTCAGTTTCGTCAAACGCGACAACATACTGGGGGCGCTCTTTTCCTTTCGCTGCTGGTCTGTTTTGCTGTTTCCGAGAAGAAGGAACAGCCGTGCAGACAGCGAGAGGATGGACGTGACGCGAGTGCATGTGGATGGCGCCGTGCTTCTTTTGTCTCGCCCCAGTGCCAGTCCTCCCACACCTCTCTTTCTTTCTTTCTTTTTTTACTGTGCCCCGCCATTTCTTTTTACACAGATTTGCGCCCCGGCGCGGTACGAGTCCTACAGGCTGCGGGCCCGGCTGGCGAGACCAGAGAATCGAATCACTCGAGACACCGCGCTGCACGTTCCTTTCCCTGTTTCTCTCTCCGGCGGTCGCTTTCGCGGGTTCCTCTCTCATCAAGGGCACGGGACGATGGACGGAACTAGGGGTGCAGGGGAGGGGACTGTACCGGCGTCACGAAATGACGGTCCTACCCCCGATGGCCTCGGGGGCGGGGGCGCAGAATCGCCCGGCACGTGGGCCGACGCCCGTTCGCGCAGCGCGGGGGGACCAGACGTCCTCCTTCTCGTCGACTCGCTCGCGGTATCTCGCGTCGAGGGTAAGTATAGCGGATTCTGCTCCCGCTCTGCGTGGTCAGGCCAGGCGGGGACGAGAAGGGAAGACGCCGCGAGATATCGGGCGGCCGCGTAATATACGAGTACGTGGGGGCGGTGAAAGGGAGTCTTTTTAAAGGCTGGGGTTGTACTACGCATCTTGCGTGTCCGCAGAGAGGAGAAGAGAGAGAAAGGAACAGGTGAGAGAGAAAGGAACGGGGGAGTGCCAGCTAACGTTGGGTCAAAAGCTTTTTTCCGGCTCGGCCGCGTTCGCATCGTCTGGAGTCTGGGCGCTCCCATTCCGTAGCCGTTGGGGTGACCTCCGCATCTGGTCGATGGAAGAATAGGGCTGCGTTTGAATCCTACAATTTAGATTATAAATTATTATATTTTAGAATTTAGATTCTAAATTTTTAAATTTTCAATTATTTTAATGGTAAGATTTTATCGATTGTATCAAAGAATTTTGAATAAAGGCTCGTGAGATTTTGTAAAATTTTATAATTTTTTAAAAACTCATCTGTTTAAATATGAACGGAATAATTTTTATTCAGATTCTTAAGAATCCCGTAGGCAGAGAAAGAGACGTAGAATAAAATGAATTAAAAAAATTGCAAAGAAAAGTTGGGTCGGTCCTGACAACCGCTTTCGTTTTCTTTATTCAGAGCTGTCCTTTTCCCTGCCGTCCTTGCGACGAGAACAAGTACCACGATAGGAGTATGTACCGCGAGATATCGCGGGTTGCTTGTCCGCGGAAACCGACGCCGACGCATTAGTTGTTCCCAGGTCACCACCCTGCCAGGCGGTGTCAGACCACCGAACGTGGCGTCCTGGACTGCCCCGTCCACAATAGAGTACGAGTATTTTAAGATCCCATTACTTGATTCACTTGTTTTTGTTTTTAATACTATTCTGCCGGATAAAATCCTTGAATTTTTAGTTCTGATTTGGTAAAAAAAAAAAATGAAAATCGGAGACGCAAAATCACCATCATCGCACACTACGAGTAATTCGGATGCTGCCCATGAGTCGAATGATACGTGTCGTCGTGAGATTACATGTTTCACGAGTTGGATGAGTCATTGTTGCAACGGGAGAGTACGTGACAACCAAAAGATACTCTAATTAAAATCCGTAAAACATCCACAGAGCCCGAAAGGGGTCGCTTTTTCTTCAAAAAGACGTAGCATCATGGCTCTTAATTTTATACTGTACTCAGTATTTTTTCTATCTCAAATTATAATCACTTTGAACTTTCAAATTTTTTTAATTTATAAGTATTTTTATTTTCTGAAATAATTTTTTATCTTTATAATATAGCTTCACTTTATTTCTCTTCTCCTCTTTTTAAAATATTATATTTTTTATATTTTTTAATTCTCATGTTCAAATTAAAACTACTTATATAAAAAGTGGGGACCTCGAGCGCTTTTGACGTCTTTATCGTCATGACGGGAATGCGGTTGTGCTGATTGCCGAGGGGTTGCCGTCGGCAACCAGGCCATTGATCAGAGGTAGTACGGCGCTTCCGTGCACGCAGGAACATCTATCGAAGATCAGTTTGAATCGCAACAAAACTATGAGATCGATGCGCTTCTTGATCGATCTTCGACGGGGGTCGTTGACACAATTACTCCATGTAGTAGATTGTACTAGATAACTTTGGAAGATTTTTATAGAAGAACGAGTAAGATGACCTTGTTTTGACCAAATCAATCGATCCGTGCAGATGACCTTGGAAGATTTATAGAAGAACGTATACTGCTACACACTCGTCAAATGGGCCTCTTTAGTTTAAGACGGAGTACTCCACGGGAAAACGAAAAAGGACGGACGTTCGTCCGGACGGCGTGTCCGCGCGTCCCGCTGCTCCGCGAAGCCCACACACAAAGCCTTCCCTGCAAAAACACAGGAGCGCACTCGGCCGTCCGCGCGGGAGATCGCACGGCGCGGAACCACGTCCTGCCGGACGGACGTGGTGTCAAAATCCGCTTATGTACTCCACGTACCAGCCGGTTTGATGGAGCCCGATAATTTGTTCTAGACGTGAGAGCAAGAAAGTCACAGTTTGTTGCTTCCACGACAAGGCGACCACGTACCGATCCCCTGAATTAAGTTGTTTGGAGTTAATTAGCTAGAGCACTTGGTTCATGCTACTCTCTTCGTTCTTAAAAAAGCTTATTTATATGATCTATTGATTAATATGTTTTATTCTCATTTTTGACTTACTATTTTTTATAATTTTAATCAAACTTGACAGTATGAGACTTTTTTTTTTATATTTGACATAAAAATATCTATCCAAATCGGTAATAAAAAAAAGCACAGTCAATAAAATCTAAAAATATATTTTTATGAGACAAAGAAAATACCGAATCATATAAATCATTCCATTTCTTAAACTAACTAAAGAGACTTTGTTCTTGGAAAAAGATAACGAAATGGATAAATGCAGACTTAAGCATATAGCATGAGAAGTTGAGAATCATCAGCGTCGCTGTCTTTCCTTTCAAACAAAAGATTAGTGCCTCTGTCTGCGGAACGTCCCCTCCTTGTGCACGGTTCATGCACCGAACGTCCTTTTCTTGGTACTCCTAGACTCCAAGTCAGCTGAAAATGACGTGTATATATATTTCTTTCTTTCTTTCTTTTTTGGAGTATAGTACTTTGTCGTCTCTTCTGTACATGCTTGCTCGTTTATATATTTAATTTTCGCGTTAACGTTCTTTGACCTGTACGGCCAACCAGATAACTTGTCTCCATTTATTTCAGTGGTAATCAACGAGAGGGTTCGGATCCAAGTCATATAATGCAAGCATGGTACTAGTAAGGAAAATATTTTTAGTTTAATTTATAACCACAGATTGGTTACTTTTAGTAAGGGCAGTTTTGACAGAGTCCCACGGAGGTAATTCTTAGGCTCAATTTGAAACCTGTTTAGGGTAAGTGAATCTTCTTTGATTCTTAAGGGCGATTCTTTGTCCTAATTAATTCTAAATTTATTGAACCAAACAGAATTATTTTCTGTCGCGGTATCACTTCTCGCTTTAATTCACAGAGAATCACTTTTAGGGCTTGTTCAGTTGTAGATGTGGATTCATTTCACTTGATCAAGTAAATCCATTGAATTATTCATAAAAAATTCTATTAGAATGGGAATGAATCCTAGCTTATACTTGCAATTTGCCTTTTATAACTCGGTTTTGTTCCATAGACATAGGCAATAGGTGTGATTTTATTTCTTATCATAAAAGAGAAAAAATAGACATAAAGTGAGTTTTATTCCTATCTTAGAAGAATTTTCATCAACAAAGATTAAATGATTGATATAAATTTACTTAATCTATATATGCTAAAAATCAATCCCATAAAGGAATGATTCTTAGACGACCGAACAAGTCCTTAAAGAATTATTACTACTATTGTTTTTTGGTGGAACTATTCAACCCAGGATTGAGGACCTCGATTTGGACAGGTGATGGGCATAGCACCGAGCAAACGACGCCCCTTTTGGAATTGGAACCACATGCGAGCCTCTGGTCGCTGTCGCCGCCCTTTTGACAGCAGCAGGGCTATATCTCTGGTCCTGTTGGGCAAAAGCTTCGGCATGCGGTGGCCCGTGGCCATCAATCAAGAAATCCACGAGAGCGAAAGCTACCTGCTCTGCTCTAACTTGACGTATTACCACATGCTTCTGTGTTTGCATGTTGTACGTAGACATCAACCGATCGTTTATTTAGCCAGTCAGCGTCGTCGATTAGTCTATATATTACTTTCCTTTCAAAATATAAGCATTTTTAAATTTGAATAAAGTCAAAGTTTTCTAACTTTTACTTAATAATATCTAAAAATATACATAATTTTTAATATAAAAATATAATTTTTATAAAATCTTATTTCACAATGAATCAAAAAAAATTTATATGGTAAAACATCATTAGTTCTTGAGTAAATTTCAAAGAACTACAGGTAGTTTAGCAATATTATCAAAAAAAATTACAAATTTAAGGGCTCATTTCATAAAAATACACATTTTGTGTATAATTTTTTAGAGAACTACAGATTTAGCACTCTTCCTCTCAACTTTACACAAAACTGACATGTGAGCCTCAGCTACAGTTTTGTGAGTGAGAAGACTAAAATATGTAGTTTTTTGATAAATAGTACATAAAATGTGTAGTTTTGTGAAATTAATTTTTAAATCTCTACTTCTACGATAATATTATCAAAGTATATGTAGTTCTATAAAATTTACTCTTAGTTCTTTATTATTAATGATCAAAGTGATAAAATTTTGACTTTTACTTAAATTTAAAAATGTTTATATTTTAGAACGGAAGAAGTATATATACGTGTATAGCTCAAGCGTACCGTGCGTGGCACTTTGAAAGTACCAATCTATCATAGGATTATGAACTCCTCTGTTGACTTTTCTCGTGGTTTTTGTTCTGGACGACGTGTGGCTTGGGCTTAATTGGGATCGACACGTTTCATGTTTATTTTCATTCATTACTTAAGCCTATTCCCTCTTACTTCTCCTAGAACACAGATTTTTTTCTATTTTCTAAATTTTTCCTTAAAATCAAATTAATTCCATGTTGTGCGGATATTAAAAAATTTATACTCCCTCCGTTCTTTAATTAATGTTGTCATTGACTTTTAAATTCAACTTTGACCATTCGTTTTATTAAAAAAAATTGATAAATTTCATATATTTTAATATAATTTGATTTATAATTAGAGTTATTTGAATCACAACTTAAAATTTTACACATTCAAGCAAACTTTTTAAATAAGATGTATAATCAAAGTTAAATTTAAAAATAAACAGCGACATGATTAAAAAAGGGAAGAGCATGTTGCAAAGGAGGCACAGGTGTCGGACCTTCCTTTTATATATGTAGTCGTAATAAACACAACAAAAAAGGTCTCCTTTAGAAGCATGAAATTTTCAATAATCCTCAATCTATTTTTTTTCACCGACGATAGCTACAGACTGAACGGCTGATGTAACACCATTGCTCTTCTACTGTGTCGGCATCGTTTTGGTCGCAATCCTGCAGATGAACACGTATTCTTGCCATGTTTGGTTCTTTCAGTGCCTAACCGCAAGACTAATTTACCAGCACGCCCTCAAACCTACTATAGCAAGTACTAGCTCTTAAATAGGACCAAACGATTATTGTAGTACTACCTACGTTCAAAATAAATGTTCGTTTGAATTTCGTGATATTTAATTTTGATCAACAATTTTTATAAATTTAGTTAACTTTAAAAATATAAATCAGGACCAAACGATTATTGTAGTACTACCTACGTTCAAAATAAATTGAATTTCATGCTATTTAATTTTGATCAACGATTTTTATAAATTTGGTTAACTTTAAAAATATAAATCAAAACCAAACGATTATTGTAGTACTACCTATGTTCAAAATAAATTGAATTTCATGCTATCTAATTTTGATCAACGATTTTTATAAATTTGGTTAAGTTTAAAAATATAAATCAAGACCAAACGATTATTGTAGTACTACCTACGTTCAAAATAAATGTTCGTTTGAATTTCGTGCTATCTAATTTTGATCAACGATTTTTATAAATTTGATTAACTTTAAAAATTTAGTATTTCTACTTTTAAATTCTTTCTAAGTACTTTCATAATATATATTTTATATACGTTAAAAATAATTTATATTTATAAAAATCATTAGTTAAAGACAAATTTAACTACATATAAATAATTATTTTAAACAGAGGGAGCAGTAAAGTATATACAACAAAAGGAGGAAAGACTCTAAATTAACCAACCAAATTCTTCAACGCCAGCTTTGGTAGAGTGTTGCCGTCAGCTTGAAAGACATGCGTCCATCTGCTGTGTCCTTGTCCCGAATCAACCATAGGAGTACTCCTACTCCTACTAAAGTTTCGAAATGGAGGAAAGGCCCCTGTGCTTGTGACCTCTTTACAGTATAGCTAGAGCTGAGAGTGGTGAGTACGTAGACCTGGCGGATGGTGTACGTGTCGGAATCATAGAAGCTAGCAGTCGCCTGCTGGCAAAAAAAAAAAAGCACTACAGTACATGCTTGCTTGCTTGCTTTTGTTGGGAGTTTGGATGTGCTGGTACTTATTCCTCCTCCATCTTTACTTTTGATGCAATACCAATAATTCATTCGTTCATAAATAAGTCATTTTAACTTTAAACATAAAAATTAAAAATAAAAAAATATAGTACAAAAAAATAAAGAGAAAAAATAATGTTTTCTTTCTTGAAAAGGAGCAAACTGTTCACTCAGGTAGACAATACCGTAAGAAATACTACTACTCCTTGTGGTACCTTTTAAAACTTTACACAAGCACACTTTTTACTTATTTTTAATACAAGTAAAATCTTAAATATTACAATATATAATTTTTTTTAAAAAAAGTCACTTAAGTAGTAGAACAGAGTGAGTAGCTGTTACTACGTCTTCGCACAGCATAGGTATTAGGTCCTAGCAGGGTCCTCTAACCTCCAGCCACTCCAAACACATGTTAGTACTACCCCCTTCTCAATAAACAAAGGTTGGGTGGAGAGAGAGAGAGAGAGAGAGAGAGAGAGGCTACTAGAATCCCCACTTCCATTATTCAAACAAAACCAATTGAGGCAATTAGTGGAGTAATCACATCGATCGCCCTGCCATCGATCCGTAAAGGCGATGGGATCCAAGTTCCAAACCAGATCTCGCGATAAAACCGGCGCGAGATACCGTGAGACGAGACGGCTAGGTAGGTGTCTTCACATCAACTCCATCGCTGTCTTAAATCTCCCTTCTCTCTCTCTTCGTCAAGCTCCCTGTTTCTCTCTCTACCGTCGCTGTCTTAATAATGGAGAGCGAGTAATTTACTGTTGGGAATTTGTTGTTTCGTGAAAAGGACCGGGGAGGGAGGGCTGCTTGGACCTCGTCACCTGCACTCTTCCTACCACCCCTACCACCATGACATATACAGGAGTAAGTAACTTATTACCCTATATTTTCTTTATTTTTAAATTGATGTTATTAACTTTTAAATTTATTTTGATTATTTATTTTATTTAAAAATTTTGATAAATTTTATATTTTTTATATTATTTGATTTATTATTAAAATTATTTAAATTATAACTTAAAATTTTACACATTAGAGCAAATTTTTTTAAAGTAAAACGAATGATCAAAATTGATCGTAAAAATCAACAACAACATCATTTAAGAACGAAGGGAGTATCTATTTTTATTTTGTGTCCTAAGTATAATGTTAAACTTTGATAAAAAAAAGTAGTTACACTGCGTAGCGAAAATGGACATCTATTATAAGTAATCACTCCGTGTCAACAGAAGCTTATTTTTACTTTTGTTGACTACAATTTGATCAATAATTTATATAAATTTGATTAAATTTAAAAACACAATATTTGTACTTTTAAATTTATAAAAAAACTTTTATAATATATATAATTTATATTATTAAAATTATTAATCAAAATTATAGTTAACAAAATTTAAAAATAAACTTATATTGTCACGGAGGAAGTACCCATTATCGCAGGTCAGTACCTGTCGTTCCATGCAACTTTAGGACAATTTTTCTGATACGCGGAATTTCACAGAAATAGTACAATTTGCATCTGCGAAAGAATATTACTCCTTTGCATCTGCGTAAGAATATTACTCCATCAAACCTCTTTCCTTCTGTCAGTACCAGCAAGTTGCCCATGTGCGTGTGTACGTACTTACATATTCGACGACACGACACTGAGCCAAACCTTCTTTTTCCTGCGTGTCGCTGATGCTGCTCCGCCTACCACATTCCTTTGCTCCGTTTTTTTTAAGTTTTGGTCTCTTTTCGCTCCCTTGTAAGCCCTGCCGGTCTTTTCTGTCTGTGCTTAAATTGTTCCGTCCAGAGATATCTGATCTCATTCTCGTGTCACTGTCTCACTCCATGTGTTGGATGTAGAGAGAGAGAGAGAGAGAGAGAGAGAGAGAGAGAGAGGCCTTTAAGCCCATTTCCTTCCCAACTGAAAGTGATGAAAGCCCACTTTCCTCGCAGGCTGGATGTAATGGAAACCCAGTTGCCCTGCTATCTAGTAACAGAGCAGCTCCACATGGATGTAGTACATGCTAACATACGCACGCCTGATGTTGTTACGGTTAAATTTTGCGCATGCCTAAGGTAGGCGCACATCCATATCTCCTTTCCACTTGCAGACATATATATATATATATATATATATATTTAAGTCACTTTCAAAATTTCTTTAGTTCAAAAAATAAATAAGGTTTTAGATTTTCCAATGTTGTTATTTGCATATTCTCTCCGTCTATTTTTCTTAAACGTATTTACCAAATGGATATTTCTACAAATATTATGTTAGGCATATTTTTATTCATTGTCTCAACCAGTGTGCATGGTTGTTTTTCTCGATCTGATGTTAATTTGCATGGTTATTTCATTGGATGGTTAATTACTCTATGGAACAATGGCATGATGTTAATTTGCATGGTTATTTCATTGGATGGTTAATTACTCTATGGAACAATGGCATGACTCGCTATATTGCAGTCGCAAAAAAAGACTCGCTATACTGCTGCATACTTCCCAACAAAGCATCATTGTTACAAGTTTAAGGGGAGCGATGGATATTTAAGCCAAGAGGGTTACCATCTTTGAACCCATATCAAATATAACCAAGAAAAATAGATGAAAAGAGTATCAAATTTTGTAAAATATTATAAAAAGTAGCATTGAAGTTATACAGCTAATTAATTACAACTACAGCTATGTAACTTTAAATTTTATGGCTCTGTGTATATTTTGCACTGGAGCTCCAAATTTTCAAGGACGGTCCTAAATAAGATGAATAGTAAAAATAATATTAAAAATCAACAACAACAATAATTTATAAACACCGCAACAAAAGAAAACAAGGGGACGGTTTGTTAGATAGAAACTGTAGTAGCGATTCAGGAGTACATGTAGCTCCCGTTATTAATACATTGTTCCAAAGTTCAACACAACCAGCACACCACGGTATGAAAAATACAAATGTTTTGATCCATGGATCTCTCGCACTAGCAGATTATTTTTTTTATAAAAAAGATCATACTTAACTGACGATTGAAAAAGCCCTGGTCATCGGCTCGTCAAGGCTATCCCTGTACCTTCAGCCATTAGCAGTTTGGTCCGAGGGCTGAACGTAGCGGGCGTGTTCTGTCAAAAGCCATACGACAGTGAGGTACTCGCCGCCATTGTTGAGCTGCCTTGCATGGGAAACCCTGCTGCCGTGATTGGCAGCATAACAAAGCATCTCCACCCACACCCGAAAGATCACCTCCAGCATGGGGTACTTCGACTCCGACTCCAATTCCAAATTGAGAAGTTCTATTGCTAGTACAATAGAAAAATCCATTGGTGGATGAGGGCCAGTGACGACAGGACTGCTCCATTGAGGCAAAAGAGGCGTAATAAGTAAATTAACACTTCAATTTAGCAGAGGTGTACACACTTTAGCAGTTTTCTCAGAGAATAAATCCAATTCAATTTAAACTAGATTAGCTATTCTAAAAGCCATATGTTGAAGAGCAGAGGTATATATACACAGTTTTCTCAGAGAATTTTACAGAAGTTTTGAATTAATTGTCTTATGAGATATCTTATGAAAGGACAAACTTATAGTATTTTTGAACTAATTATCTTATGAATATCTCTTGTGCAAGGGCAAACTTATAACAATTATAGATGGTTAACTGAAATTTTCTGAATCAAGTATAAAAGAAATCGCATGGGAGTAAAATGGATTTTCCCTCAATGAAAAAACTAACAAAACTTACTCTCTCTGTTCCTAAATTGTTGTTGCCATTAACATTTAACATCAAGTTTGACTATTCATTTTATTAAAAAAAGTTTGATGAATATCAGATATTTTGTTATAATTTTCTTTATCATTAAAGTTATTTAAATCACAATTTATAATTTTACACATTTGAATTTATTTTTTTAAATAAGACAAATTATTAAAGTTAATATTAAAAATTAACAGCGACAACAATTTAGGAAACAGAGAGAGTGCTTGATTTGGAGGTGGATGAGGACCAGAATTAGCCGTACCATTGCAGCGTCAGTGCTGTGGAGTTTTGTGGTAAGCTCCTTCCTTTGTCGGATCCTAGGCTCGTTGGGTTCGTCGGGCTGGAACAGCTTGGGTTCATCGCACTGGAACAGCTTCTGAAACTTCTTGAGCTTCCTGATCAACTTATCAAGCGTATTCCCCTTTTGGCTTGATTCACTCTCTGGGTGGCCCAGATTCGGACTACCGGAGCACTCGTAGAGTCGGTCCTCCTCGTAGTAGTACCACGTAGTGTCCAATGATTCACAGGTGACATCGTACTGGCCTCGGAGGATTGGGCCGGGCAGCATCTCTGGTTGCACCACCAGCAGGAACATCATGTAGTTGGAGAGCACCTGGACGGCCTCAGCAAGTTTTTTGTCATGGTTCTGAGACTTTGTCGTATTAGAAAGGTAGACATCAGTAGCGATGTGTAACAACACAACGCAATCACCAAATTCAGCAGTGCTGAGAGCCTCGTGAGTGTAAAAAGCCGAGCCCTTGTTCAGGTTCATCCTCTCCAGAGCTTGGAGGCCTTTTGACTTTGCTCCATTGATGTCGGGAGCCACACGTAGTATCTGGTTCTTGAGATCAGTTGTTATGCGTGTGGTGCCGGAGTAGTAAAATTTTTTTCCGCCAGCTCCAAAGCCCCAGCTTGGCCGCTATCCTGCCACCTAGCTCGGTCCTGTCACGGGTGCACAGGTGGAACAAGTTATACTGCCCCATGAAGCCTGACCACCTCCTCTTGCTCGCTGCCTTGAAGCGCCAGTGAAGGTGACTGCCCCGTGAAGCCAGTTCCACTTGCACCAGAAAATCAAAGTGCACGCCCAGGTCGACCCTATGGCCCTGACCATCGATATGGTCTCCACAACCAATGTCCCAATCAATAAGGCATAGGAGATAGCAACATTGACCTTACCATCGCTATGTCTGTTCCCATGGTGGAAAAGTAAGAGTGCGGCAGCTGTTGCAAGCAGCGAGACGACAAGTATACAGTAGCCATACCATGTGTGGAACACGGCCGCCTTGGTGTAGAGGATGTCGTACATCAGGGATAACTCCATCTCGACTAACCCGTACAAGTCCTTGCCACTGTACTTTTCGCAGCAATCTTTATAAATGTATGCGGAGTATTGGATGGCATCCACGAACATTGCCTGGCACAAGTGGAAAAGGGACTGAGCTCTGAGCAGAATTTCCTCATCATTAGTGCTGTGTTCTTCAGAGCTTAGTTCGGTTTAGGGTTGGACTGGAGGGGATTGGAGGGGAACGAGAGAGATTAAATCCACACTTAGAGAGTAATGAAATAAATCTCATCTAATTCCCCTCCGTTCCTATGAAATCGAACCGGGCCTTAGCTGGATCCGGAAACTGCAACTCCTTGCACTCCTTAAAAGTGAAAATGAATCGATTCTCTCGCTTGCGATTTTCCAGAGCACTCGAGATGCTGCTCTGGATGCTGCTCATGTTACCGCACCTCAGTGCCCATGTCCTCTCTCCACACCGGAGGACGCCAACGATGAACACGAGCATAGCGGCCAGCAGGACCAAGGTCTGAGGACCAACAGCAATGTACTTGTAGATGACAAAGGCGGCTCCAAGGACCTGCACGACAAGCGTGAGCAGGTGCCGAAGCCAGAGGCGGTTATCCTCCAGGGCATAGGCAGTAATGTTGCCGGGGCCCACGAGGTGCACCAGCAGGAACGGCGCCCAGAAAGCCAACAGGTGCTAGCTGCTGGCCACGGAGAGGTGACAGAGGGTGTATATAACCAGAGTCGGCGAGCTGGTACACCAGCCAGAGGAGGAGCCTCAGTGGAGCTGAGGCCTTGCGCCGACGGATCCCGGCGAACAAGAGGAGGATGACTTGCAGCGTGAAGCTGAAGAGGACCAGTATCTGGGTACCCCAGTCATTCCACAAACCAACCAATCCTCCAGTCATTCCTACAATTAAAAGTCAAATCAGCAACTCCCAAGAATAACATATGCATGCAACTGTAGCAAAATGCTTTGGGACGTGATAAATCTTGTCCAGTGAACAGGTAGCTAGGATATATGACTATGGCTAAATGTAGCAAAAAAGAGGATGATGAAGAAGCATGAGGTAAAGCAAGGCAAAGCTTCATGCGATAATGAAATGAATGGAACAACTTACTTTCTTCGGAAAACCGCGCAGGGAGACGGCAATAGCAATTACCAGACCGTATGGCCTATCAGTGGAATGCAATGTTCTAGTCACCAGCCAAGTGTACACGTACTACTCCTAGCTAGATCGACGGGATTAATTAATATGACTAAGAGAAGACTAGATCTACTCTTCTCTTGCGCTTACTCCATTTCGGTATTGACCTTGGGACGTCCAAAAGAAGAAAAAAAAAACAAAGAATTACCCAATCTAGGTCTTCCCTTGGTAGTATTAATATATAAATCTTTTAAGGTACATCAAGTGCTATTGGTTCGCCTAAGAGGTAAGATATGAATTTGAATTTTTGACAGTTGATTTAAGCAGAAAATATATAAAGAAATAAATAAATATGAACCAGCAACTTGTCTTATTACAGAACTCACTAAATACTTTCTAAATTAAATGATATTGTAATTAATATTTATTGGAGATATTTTAAGACAAAAAAGAACAATATAAAAGCATCTCCAACAGCTCCCTCAAAAAACCACCTTAAAAAGTAATTTTTGGGGTCAAAAAATTTTTTTTGTCTACTTTAGCCACCTCCTTCAACAGCTTCCCTAAATATATTTTAAATTTAAATCCAGTGAACAACCGGTTTCACTGTTAGTTGCACGAAAGATGAGAGTGAAACTCCAGAAAATTTTCCAAATCTACCTCAAAAAAATATGGATGGGACTGTGCCGTCCAACTTTGTCCTCCACCCAAACACACATAAGTATATGGATCTCGATATTTGCACCACCTCCACCACTCCCATTGTTTGACCAGCTTTTTACTACTCCTAGTAGTTTGGATGCAACTTGTCCGTTATCCTAGATCTAGGGTCCCCACCACATGTCAAGTTACTACAATGCCGAAAGTCCGGTCAGGGTGGCGAAAGGCTGCAAACAAGTGGCATACCAGTGGGGTTTTGAGTGGTCTGACCACGCAAGGTAATTGGGATCCTCGGCGCCGACTGCTGATGATCCTGTTCCTAAGGAGGTGTGGCGGCCCCTGGGCTCCACGCTTGCGACAGAACGATGAAAACCTATAAAGCTATAAATATGTGAATCACACTTCGCAAGTCTGATTACTACTTTCAAAAAGGAAGAAGCACGAAGTAAAATAGATCCACATACGAGACTCAAATGACTGTAACAACTTGCTTTCCTTTCTTTGAAAAATTGCGCAGGGAGAAATGCCAATAGCAACTACTAGACCATATGGTCTATCAACAGAATGCAATGTTGTAATCACCCGCGAAGTGTTCGCATACCACTCCTAAAGAGATCGAGGGGATTAATTAATAAGAATAAGAGAAGAGTAGATTTAGTCTTCTCTTGCATTTACTCCATTTCGGTATTGACTTCGGGACGATCAAAAGAAGAATAAAACAAAGGATTACCCGATCTAAGCCTTCCCTTGGTAGTATTAATATACATTCTCGAGGCAAGTACTTCCATAGTTCTCAATTTTTTCCCGTTAGGACAAGAAAAATATAGTTTTTCTGTAACTAAAATATTGTTCTAACAATAACAATTTAAAAATAGAGTATATTTTAGTGTGTGTATATGGATCTGGGTGCATGCAGCAATGCCACCAACGGCAACCTAATCTACATTGGTTTGACCATCTTATTAGCAGCTTGCATGCAACCAAAAGGCAAAGGGCAGCAGAAAATAATAAGTAGGAGTATATATTTTCAGTTTTACTAATTCAGAACAAAAAATAAAAAAATTGTGAAAACGAACTTCAGTTAAGTCCTATACGGAGAACATAAGATCGATCGTCAATATTGGTGTTTGGAAGTGATAAAACGATAGTAATGTTGCAATATAGTAGAGCATGTGGTTTAACCGTCAATGCAACAAAGAAAGCTGTGTGCAGATATGCAACAGGACAGAAGAGGATGCTTGCAATTAGCCTTAGGCCTCTAATGTCCTATAAAGCTTTCTCACGCTTCAGTTGAGAGCTGAAACTATTTCACCACATTATACATTGTCATTCTTGCTACATCAGATTTTTTTTTTTTACTAAACTTCTGCTACATTATTATTAGTTTCAAGTAGGGCCACAACACAAGTATACATCATGACATGGTCATTGCCTTATTTCATAACAGGAAAGTACAAGAAGGTATTTCTAAAAGGATGAGTTATGAGCTGAGACGAAATTAAATTTGGAGCAATTATCATGCAAGTAGACATGTCTAGATTAACAAATAGATGCCTTTTAATTAGTATAAATAGACGCCTTTTAAGCAGGAGCAGTTATTTGACAAATCAATTAAATGGTGACAAAATTTTAAAATAAAGCGAATGGTCAAAGATTGATTTCAAAAAGTAAAAAATATCACATAGTGGGAGTGTGGGACGGAGGGAGTATAACAAAAAAAAGCAGAACTGGTCCATGCTACTATCTAGTAGAACAATAAAAAAAAGGGATAAGTCTACTTCATCCCCTCAACTATTGTTGTTAGTCTACTCCACCCCCTCAACTATAAAACCGGATACTTTACGCCTCAAACTATTTAAAACCATTTAAATAACCTTCCAAAGTGGTTTTAGAAGTGGTTTTGCCTACATGGCAGTCCACATGTACATTGACATGGCAAGATAGTTTTAAAATGTCTCAAATCGCATCGACATTGTATTAGACTAAAAGAAATATCAGTGATAACAATTCAGAAATTTTTTTGGCATGTTTTTTTTATTGAGAAAAATTAATTGATTGAGTCTCTGGACGAGAGGCTGTAATTAGGTGGAGATGCATACTTCAGATTTATATTATGAAGATGATGGAGAGAACTTTTAGTATCAAGTGCGAGTGTGAGCATTATTTGTGAGCAAAATAAATAAGGTGATAAAAATAATACAACGCCATGTCATTGTCCATGTGTGCTGCCACATAGGCAAATCCATCTCTAAAACCACTCTAGGGTGTTATCTAGATGGTTTTAAGTAGTTCGGGGTGTAAAATATCCGGTTTTATAATTGGGAGGGTGAAGTGAGCTAACATCAATAGTTGAGGGGGTAAAGTAGACTTATCTCTAAAAAAATATGTACAAATAGGACTGTGCAAGTATAACAAAAATCGCAAGACTAAATGCTTTGTGTTTTACTTACATCCTATACTCCTGGAGTTTTTGGAGATGCGAATTATGTATGGTATGCCCTACCACTAACTGGGTGGATCCAATGACCAGTGATCTGATCTTCCAATGTGTACCATCATTAATTGCAAAGTTCAACACCTTATCAACAGTAGCACCTTGCTTTATCAGTATCTTATCAAGCTGCATAGGATGATTCATCAATCAGTAAGGGAGAAATACTATAGTCTTAATACAAAATTAATCATTCATTTTCAGGAAAAAATAATCATTCATCAAACAGACTGTCTGATGTTATATTGATTAATGATCTCACCTTCTTTGCTTGCGGAACAGTTCTAGGAAAGCCATCAAGAATGAAACTTTTCCGGCGTCAAGGTTTCTTCATCTTTCATCAATAATCCTCAGAATTAAGTCATCAGAAAAAACTGCCATTTCTGCTGTCAATAGTTAGCAATTGACACATGATAATTCTAGCAAAATGGTGTGCTTTTAATATCAGGCACAAATAATAGATCAGAGACATAGGTTTTGTGCTGAAAAAGGCCCATCTATTTACCTGTAAGAATAAACGGGTTCTCTGTAATTATCTTTAACAAGAGAAAAATGTTCTAAACAGCACATTTCAAATGCTTAAGAAATAAAAATAACAACATTCTATCCAATTATAAAGCAACTTCCTGATGCTTTTAAAAAATATAAAGCAATTCCCTGCTAATACCTATCAATTTATTTCCAATATTTCATTTCAAGTTCAAACAAGGCAGAGTTAGAAAAGGTATCCTATGGTGCTCATTTAGCATATGGTACAAAGTTTGTGGTTCTTATTGGTAAGGTGAGACAAGCCAAAAAAAAAAAAAAGTTTCTCACTCTTGTCATTGATAGTGTGGCAGAATCATTTATACAACATCCATAACCAAATCACAGACTACTTAAAAGGTCTTAATACAAGCAGATCCACAGGTGAACGCAAAAGTAAGCTAATGGATTATTAAATAGTCCTATTGTTGTTTTATTGTTCGAAACATGATCGAAACTGTCTTTGCACTGAAAAATATAAGATCCTTACTCTTAGCATGGAGAGTGCACTTATTTCAACTCCAGGAATAATGCGCATGCCTAATTTGGAAGTTTTTGACACAACTTGTAGTATACCAGCCATGGTATCATGATTTGTTAGGGCGAGAGCTTTCACCTATGCCAAGTGCCAACATATATATCTTAGTCATTTTTATTTTCTTATTTTTCAAATTACAGCATGAACATGACTATTTATGAAACTAAGATGATACAGTATACATTCATTGGAAACATTTCATTATTGGTAAAAGCTACATCTCGACCAGCTTTAGGACTATGAACTGTACAAGCTACCCAACACTGAACAGAAGATGACGAGTTCCTTTATATTTGACTAAACTGATGGTAGAATTAGTGTTAGAGTAATCGAGTTCCCTCTAGGATGCGTCGATCTGCGGTGGAGCACTTAAACAAGTATTAAAACAGTCATCAAGGTGCCCGATTGTTTGTTAAGAAAACATGCAACGGCATAAACCCTAACAATTAAATTCTACACAGATAAGAAATAATAATATCTTATTGAATAGTGCTGATAAAAACACAGATAAGAAATAATAATATCTTCGTGAATAGCGTTGATAAAAATAAGTATTTTAGTTCTTAAGCAATCCATCCCAAAATTTACAAGACAATTGTTAAAACTGTCATGAAACTGAAACCAATATGTACTAGGCCTCAAGCCTTAGAATAGTGAAAAAAAAAACTTCCAGATGAAAAAATATGAGATTACAGCTACCAATTCTGACTCGCAAGTTTAATTGTTAGCATCTCCAACCCATTAATAGTTCAAAAAACCACTAATGCTTGGCTTTTCCACAACGCAACAGGAGCATACCACGGTCTAGGAACACCATGAGGTAACTGGAGTTGAACTCCACATGGCTAAGCACGAAACCGCCGAGTAATTAAGCAACACAAGTATTTCGTCGAATAGTTAGCAAGCATAGAGAGAAACAGGCTAGAGAGGTCTCTGCTTAACTTGATGCGATGGGCGTGCTTGACGAGCCTAGCCAGAAAGAAGCCCGTCGCCATGGTTGGAGTGGGAGTGGATCTCGAACAGCACCTTACCCATAGCTTCTTTAGATTTGCCCCGCTCGGCCTGGTGTCCCACCCGGAGAAGAAGGAGCGGCTACAGCTGGCAGAGTACAAGTGGTCGCCGGAATGTGTGTGGGCCGACCAGACCTCTGCTGAGCGAATGGATGGAAGTCTTGGGAGTCTCCGCCTGCGCTGGGTCCACCCCGTCTCGACCAGCGGAGCGCCGCCAGCTTTATAAGGCAATGGGGAAGGGGGCGGGGTGGCGAGCTCGTCGGCCGGCGGCCTAGAGTGGAGGGTCGTCGGCGAGGAGGGGGCGCGAGGGGCGACCGACGCCGGGGGGGAAGGAGGGGGGGGGGGGGGGGGGGGGGGGGGGGGGGGGGGGGGGGGGGGGGGGGGGGGGGGGGGGGGGGGGGGGGGGGGGGGGGGGGGGGGGGGGGGGGGGGGGGGGGGGACAACATCGGTGGGCGCGGGCATCGGTGGAGAATGGCTGGGGACGGGGCGGGAGACGACGGGGTCGAGGAGGACGCGGGTTATTGGGTTCGGGGTGGGATGGGATGGGAGAACGGTGGTGATCGAATTCACTGGAATCCGACGGCTGAGACTTTTCAGATGACGTGGCACGATGACAGCTCGAGCTCGTGTTTAGGATTCGTATTAACTGAGAACGATTTATATTTTTCAGTCGCCGGAAACATAACCGGGAAAGGAGGGACGACACCTCTTCTCGCTTCTCACGACCTTCTCCTTTGCGTACTCTAGTGCAGTGAATTTTTATTAGATTTTTCTTCCGTATTATTCCTTTCGGTTTTAAATTACTGATATCATTGATTTTTTAACTTCAAGTTTGATCATTCGTTTTATTTCAAAAATTTGTTTCAATGTGTAAATTTATTAGTCATGAATTAAATTCTATTAATGATAAATTAAATAATAAAAATTTTTTAAACATTTGAATAAATTTTTTGAATAACACAAATGTCAAAGTTGATATTAAAAGTTATTAGTGTCAATAATTTAAACCGAAGAGGGTATATTAAATGCACGTAGAATTAAAAGTTATTTAGAATTCACTATATATGTGGGATGATGTATCGGGAGGAAATAAGAGAAACTAAATTCAACTAAAAAAGTGTAATGATAGATATAATACTGCACAGCACTACTAGATCACTGACAAGCGCGATCAGAACTCACCCGACAGTGAACGGGACGCACGGCAGACAATTCCCGCACGGCTAATTATAAGGTGTGATTAAAATATTTTTAATAATAAAAGTAATACCTCCGTTCTAAAATATAAACATTTTTAAATTTGAATAAGATCAAAATATTTTAATTTCTATCAATAATTTCTAAAAAATTATATAATTTAATATAAAAATATATTTTTTTATGAAATTTTATTTAATGATGAATAAAAAAATCTAATTTTTATATGATAAAATATTATTAATTATATAAAAATGCTTATATTTTCAAGTTTGTTAGTACTCCGTATTACAGAAAAGTGATTCCAAACTTGGAAGACCAGATTGAAGGAAACAGTAGCAACGTCATTGCTCTAAACATATTAAAAACCAATTCTATTACTAAATCTCAAGTCATTATATACACATAAAAACCTCCATCATTCTGGTTTCAAGTGAACAGTACCCCCGCGATAATCTGAGGCCTTTCTTCCTCTTTTCGCAACAAAAACTAGAAACGATCGAGTGGGTCCCTTGAAATACCTGCATATGAGGAGTAATTATACATGAGTCCTACTAAGGTAGACCAAATAATATTCCTTTACCTCAAAAAAAAAATTATCAATCTCAACCGTCAACTTTTACACTATCTAAAATTGCCGCATGCATCAATTTTTAAAACTTTCTGATTACTTTCCAAATTGATACTTATACTAATTAATAAGTATCATAAAGCTTTTACCTATGAGGAGGTAAAAGATCATTTTATCATTAAGATTCGTGCAAATGGATGATCATAAGTCATTACGGTCTATTCCAAAATCTGCCTTACCCATGCAGATGGAAGTTGATTTCTCACGCCCTCTTCATTTTGTGCATGCATTAATACAATCCTGCACAATAAGATCCACTTGGAGCATAGGAATTTCACAAAAATGCAATAGGAATTTCATGTATTCCAAACGGGCCTAAAGATCCTAACAAAGGATTTAGGAATAAGGATCAAAATAATACAGTAGATCATAATGAACTAAGGAGTACATGATACAGAGCTACAGACACATCACTGTAATACGGCCGCAGATATCAGTCCTACACTACAGCCTTCCTTTTTACCGATAAATACACTACATCCTTGCAGGGAGCTTTAGAACTACAAAACAAAAGAATAACGAAACATATAACATGTTCAGAACAAGGATAGGCAGTTGCTTGGCCAGAAATCTGGCATAAACCCAGGTTGATTGACCATTTGGTTCTGAAGTAACCCAAGCAACAGCCCCGACCACTGCCAATCTAACCGCAGCTTAGGTTACTCGCACTTGATGGACCGGTAGATGTGCCGCACGAACAGCAGGGATGCGCGGAAGCCGACCGTGCCCAGCATGAGGAAGAAGCCGTAACAGACACAGGTCATGTAGCCAAAGAAGAACGATGTTTGCATGAAGCCTGACATGTCTGAGCGAGCGTGGTAGTAGTAGATGCAGTAGAAGAAGACAAAGATACCAGTGGAGCCACCACACAGGACAGACCTGCAAAAAGACATGGCTTTTATTTCCACGAGAAAGAATACAGTGCAATAGGGAATATGTCACGTAGCTGGAAGAAATAAGAGTACAAACATTAACAAGTATGGTTATTCCCTAATTGCTATAGTACAAAAAAAAAGACAAGTTTTATATTTAATCTTTTCGTTCTCCATTACATGTCCACATCTTAATTTTCCTGGATTTGCCAGTCTAAACTTCTAGCACCAGTTTTTGCTGAGGCTTCAGTTGATTCAAATAAAAACAGAAGATATACAATCAATCTGGAGTAGTTTCTGACTTGCTTAAGGATGTGCTTTGAGTATGTTTAGCCTAGTTTCTCTGTGGATGCTAAGTGATTAGAGTAGTTAAGTTCCAGTGCTTTCTGTCATAGCGTAAATAGATTTTGATGGACATCTTGCCAGTAAACTCTGATCCAGCAGTACATCTGCTGAAATGGTTTCCAGTTTTACGACATTTGTCTTGTGCAGGGATAATGCAATAAAGTGAGTCGATACTGACCTCCACCACCACTCATGGTCCTCAACAGCAAGCTGGAAATATGTGAGAGCCACTGTGACAAATGCTGTCACAATAATGAGGATAATGAACACAATGAAGAGGATGCTGTAGATGGTGTATATCTTGTGCCCCCAGATGCTGGCAAATATGTAGTACAGCTCGATGTAAATAGCACTGAAAGGTAGGAACCCTGCCATTGCCATCTGTGGAATGGTGCTTCTGTACCATGGCAGCTGAGGTATTTCTCTTGGGTACTTGGTTGTGCGGCAGGGAGCTTGGAATTCTGTGTTACTATTTTTCCCAGCTATACCACCAAACACAAGGAGGGGAGAGGTTACAAGTGACCAGATGAGAATAATGACAATGATAGTACCAAATGGCAATGCTGCTGTGGCACTGTATGCTATCGCAACAGTGTTTAGGAAGCTGAATGTCAAGAAAAGAGGCCCACAGAACAAGCAGCCAGTCAATATCAAATTCCTCACCTGAAATGTTGAGAGAGAATAAGTAAAACCAACAAAGAATTGATGAAATAGTGCACAAAAACATGATTTACCCAGTTTGTTCCCTCCAGTTGCAGATAGAAGGAAGTGGCTGTGTATCCAGCAATACCAGATGTAAGAGCATAGATGACAACAAGGGCAGTAAAAAGAGCACCCCTGTTGTATGGATAGAAGACTCCAACAATTGCAAGGAGGAAGATGAAAATTGCACTGTGAAATAACAATCAAGAAAAACTATTTAAGATCATTTCAAATCTTGAATCATGACATAAATCCTTACTGCAAACTAGATATTTCTTACAGGGCAAGAAGCTGAGTTCCAGATCCAATAATAGCCGCAAAAAGTGATTTTTGCAGCGGAAAACGGAAAACATCACCATGTATATACTTCCAGCCAGTCTCTTCTTGGTCTTCAAGGGACTCCTCATCATGAGAATACCTTTGACGCAAAAACCAAATTAAGAATAAATTTACGGAGCTGCAACTTAGGTAACAAGAATGGAATGCAATGATTAAGATCTTACTTGATGAAATCATTCTTGAGCACCCGCATCAAGATTGTAGCCAGAAAACCAGTCAGGAGAAGTACAGTTACACAAGAGTTAATTATAGAAAACCAATGTATCTCTAGGTGTTGGGGCATGGAGGAAGACTTGGAATACTTTTCCATTCTTTTCTCAAAGGGAATATCTGTCTTTTTCCATGACACAGAATAAGAGAACTCTACAAGCATTTCTTTGTCCTCCGTGATATCCACAGCCACATTAGGATCTGTTTGCACATTGATTTCTATGACCCGGTTGTTGTTGTACATGATGTCAAAGTGGATGTGCTTAAAGAGCAGGTATTTTGCATCCCCTTGCTCCTTGTTCTTGTCCAATTTACCAAGGAATCCCCATAATGGCAAGTCGTCATAGTACATCTGGAAGTAGTAGTCCTTGGCAACTGCATCCCGGAGCTTAGCAACTTGCTCTTTTGTCAATGTCTTCTTGCAGAGAGTCTTGGAGTTCTTGTCTTCCTTGAAATTCAACTCATACGGTGCATCAACCAACCGATCACCATTTAGAACCTCCCCAAGAGCTTCCTTTTTGTCCTTCGGATGTTCTGTCACAAGCAAGCATTTAACAAAAACGAAATAGTACATGGTCAGAACCAATTAATGAGACTGCTAAAGCAATGCAAGTAGCAACAAAAAAACATTAAAAAAACAACAAAGCAAAATTGACATCTACATACCTGGAGCACAAAACGGCAGATCATAGTACCGATATGTCTCACTGCAATTGACAAAAAGAAACGCAATTATCATGACAACAATCGAACAATGAAGCAAGCAGCTAGTGAGATAGCATAGAAACACCATATCATTTTTTACATGTAGGTTCCTTTGTTGAGGCACTACTGAAAGTGTGAAATCGTGAATTCATAGAAGCTAAAGAATTGATATGTGAAAAAATTTGCCACTTTAAGCTCCTTTGTCCAACTTATCAGTTACCTTATTCAACATTAGCAGTAGCCGTCAGCATAAAACAACAAACCAACTGGAATTCATTCATACGTACACATTGTTACCACAAACTGAATCTAGTGCGATGAAATTGATCTCAAACCAAAAATTTGCACGCTGCAAGAGCAAGTGTGTTATACCTTGGATTGTGGAAAGGCCCGACCTTGTTCGCGTAGAGCGGGACATGATCCCCGTCCTTGTACTTGTGATCAGAGCCATCCGCTCTAGCTCCCAGCGCACAAGCCAGCACCGTTACAGCAAGAACAACACCCGCTTCTATTCTCGCCATCTCCGCGAGCACCTGGCCAAGAACAAACCGATTAAAAGTTCAGAGATCTTCACATGCAACCAGAGGCGGACCGACCAATAGGGCGAGTAAGGAACGCCAACGGCCTTCCCTCTCCTACGAGATCTCCGTCCTCCCAGTCATCATACAAGGCTGGCCTGCATCCCAACCCCGTCCCTGCCCCCGTCGCCGCCCAAGGGCGAAACTTTCTTCCGCCCCCGCGTAGGGATCGACTCCTAAACCTCACCTACAGAAGAAGGGAGGAGGATTCGACGATTGCGGAGGAGAGCTCAGTTCTAACCTTCCGTCGAAGCTGGGCGAGAAGGTGGCAGCCTTGGGCCCTGTTCTGGCCACCGTGCTTGCTGCGCCGCTGCGAAGAGTGGATCAAAAATGCGTCTTTCCTGCCGCTTCGGCGCCAAGGCAGCGGCAGCCGTGGATCTGCTCGCGAGAGGAGCTCTATTGGATCTACTAGGCGAGAAGAACTGAGAAGAAGCAATAAAAAAACTAGACGTGTCTGTCCTTTGACTTGGCTGCAGAGCACTTGCCGTTTCTAAATTCTGCTGTTGGGTTCGCGTGCGGCAGGAATTAGGAGAGAATGGAGTTTGCTTAACGCATGGTTTGTTTGGTTAAGCATTTAAACATGTGAATTATTGAGCAAACATTGCTTGCTTATGAAAAAGGGCGAGGGTACTTTCAAAACCTGCTCACTTTAGGAAGCACATGAGTACTCGTATAAAACAAATTTTATGCCTCCAAAGGCAAAGCAGGCATGCTCCCGCCCTTTTTAAATGGTTGTCATCGTCGATTTTTAATATTAATTTAATTATTTATATTATTTAAAAAATATAATAAATTAATATATTTATTATAATTTATTTTATCATTGAAAATGTTTAAAACATAACATAATTTTACATATTTATATTATTTTTAAATAAAATAAATGATAAGTTGATGTTAAAAGTGAATAACGATAATAATTGAAGAACGAAGGGAGCGGTGAAACTTTACTAGCGGTAGAAGACAATACGCGGATAAACTGTATTTTTAATTGGTGCCAACTTTGATTTAATTTGCATCTAATACCTGTTGTTTCTGCATGTTGCTAATATTGTCGCGTAATCCATCCCCATGACAAACTAGGTCAATTGATTCCTGGGCATCAAAGCGTGTCTTATTCAAGTTGGGACCCAAACAGGGAAAACTATGGATCAATAATTACTATACTATGTGCGTGTTCGATACTAGCATAAAACTTGTTGCTATCGCTTAGCATTTGTTGAGCTCAAATGTCGTCACCTTCTCTAGCGTACAACAGCAAGTTTACATAAGACCATATATTTGTTCAGACGACAGGATCTTCAGAAACTCCCTAAAAACACCTCAAATTCCCTCTTTTTATCTCCACCATCTGTCGTAACCAAGTCGTAGCACAATTCTCCATTAGAACGTCTGACAACGATTGCTTCTGCATATTTCTACCCATCCTTTTGTTGACTCAACAATGTTGAGGTCTAATATACAGTAGTGACCTTCGTTGAGGATAAATCCATTTCAACTACGGTACACCTAAGTTATAAGCTCATTAATATATTTCTGCATTTGTCAATCGTTGTTCTACCAAACACGTAACAAACGCGTATGGAGAAATATTAACAGCCTAAGATGAGATCATGAGAGTGACCCTCGATCGGTCAAGAAGTTGATTGTGCAGCAGCCTCGTGATCCCAAATGCCCCAACCTGTAAAAGAGACAATGGAGCATGTTTGCTCGTTCACTTTCTGTACGGGGCGACAACGTGCAGAGATCCTAATCGTGCCGGCCTCAACTAGCTAGGCTTGTGTTCTTCGCTAGCTACATCCACCCTCATCGCCTACACGTTCGGACTGGTTTCCACCATCTTTTAAACACTTACGAATTCATAGATATTTTTTTTGTGGCACATATAATTCTTGGATTTACTTTTGTGGTAACATGGCATTCTTAAGCATAAAAATATATGCAACCTCTGATCGAAATTGCAATTAGTAATATACTTCTTCTCTTCCCTATTTATCATTGTTTCAGACAGAAATTTTATACTAACCACAATTCATATCATTCTAACAAAACGACATAAAAAACGGAACGGAGTAACTCGAACTCTTGAAGCTTCTCAATACTGGAAGAAGACTTGCAATCAATCATGGCAACCATAAAAGTTTGAGGCCTCCCTTGCAAAGTAGAAATTTTATAGAAATCATATAAAAATTTTACAGAAATCACTATAACTTTAAAAAAACATAGGAAATAGAAAGTTTCAAAGGAGACCTGAAAATTTCCATGCCTAGAAGAAGCATGCTTTGTTTCTGACAGAGGCTGAATCGTGCTAAAATATGTTGCTGCTGTCTGAACGGCTAAACAAGGAATAAACCAGAGGGTCAATTCCTTATTAGTCATCAAAAAATTTTAAATCTTATTAGCCATTCAAAATTTTAAATTTTCTTATAAATCACTAATATTAATTTTCTTTTCTTATTCGTCACTCATATACATTTAAAGGCTTGAAAAAAAACTTCTTTGCCCCTCAATCTTTTTTTATTAAGTTTTGTTATTACCCATTTTAGTGATGTTATAGAAATAAATTTTAGTGATAAGGAATTATAATTTTTTTATGGCTAATAAGAATTTACGCTAAGAAAGCATAACCTCCCCCCCCCCCCACACAAAAAAATACATAGGACAGGTGGATCACGTGGGTCCCACGTGTCGGTCCCACTAGGTACGCCCAGATACGATGCGCTGTGGCGCGTAGCTATTTTTGCGAACGGAAGCATGATTTTGGCCAATAATAGCGCTTAGCGCGTCGCCCCTGCCCTGTTCCTTCCTTCTTCCTGTGGTCTACGTCCCTTCCGCTCGCTACCTCCGCGTCCCAAAGATCTCCGTCCCTTGTTCCTTCTGCCGTGCCGACCGTCTCCGTAACTGGCTTTGATCGCCGCCCCTGGCTGGCTGTGACCTCGTGCAATCAGATCCAGTTCCAGGGTCTTGACGGGAGCTGCCGCCTCTGCGCGTTCTTCCGCGTCAGTTTCTTGGTTGATTCGTCCGGGTTGGAGCTGGACCGCGTCGAAAGGTGGCGCCTTGGCGTGACGCGGCCACCACGCTGAATTTACTCGCTGCTGGGAGCGAGGCGGCGGCGGAGGCCTCTTCTGGTCGCGCGCGAGGGCGTTTGGGAAGCCTGTCAAAGGCGGCAGCTTTTCCTTTTGTCCCAATCGCATTTGGGGTGCGTTGTTTGTGATCCGAGGCCTCTATCCGGGGGGCTTTCGGATTAGGAACGGCGTGAAGGCGGCGGCGAGGAGGACTGGTGTTGATCCAGGACGGATTTGATTGCGCGGGGAGGCCTTGGCTGTGACTGTTGTTGGTGTTCTGCTGCTGTTCTTGGCATGAGCGTTGGAGATGGGGATGGATTACTACAATGTGCTCAAGGTGAACAGGAACGCGACGGAGGAGGACCTCAAGAAGTCGTACCGGCGGCTGGCCATGAAGTGGCACCCCGACAAGAACCTCGGCGACGCCAAGAAGGAGGCCGAGGCCAAATTCAAGAAGATCTCGGAGGCCTACGAGGTATGGAAATGCACACCGTACCCTGTTGTTGACTCTGCACTTTTGCCGCATTGGCATACTAGTTCGTGGTGCCTAATTTAGGGCCATGTTAATGCAATGCGATTTGGTAGATGTTGGTAGCGATTAACGCCTCTCACTGCGCGCACGGTATGCTGATTTTTCCCCTTTTAATCTGTTCCACAATGAATGTGCGTTTTGATTGGACCTTGGGGCACACTGACAGTTGTTTTCTTTTACAAATTGGAAAGTTGTAATTCTCCAGAGATTTCATTTGTGAGCTGCGCGTTATGCTGATCTGAACTATTTATTTCTTTGGCATGCCGATCGAAAATGTCTGCATTTCTGCATTAAGTTACATTGCGTTTATGTATGTAATTGGTCAGTTCTGCTTGTTCAAATGTGACTGAAAATTTTCAAAAAGAGTTGACAGACTAAAATGTGAAACAAAGAGCACAAGACGTTTTTCATTTGCAACGCTGACTGTTTTCAGGTTTTGAGTGACCCCCAGAAGAGGGCGATATATGATCAGTACGGAGAGGAGGGTCTGAAGGCCTCTGCAGATGGTGGCTCCTCATCCATGAGTGGGACCGGGAACCACCGTTTCAATCCTCGGAACGCCGAAGATGTGTTTGCTGAGTTCTTCAGCTGCAGCAAGCCTTTCGAGGGCATGGGGCGAGCGAAGTCGATGAGGTTCCAGACAGAAGGGGCTGGCACCTTTGGTGGCTTCGGTGGAAATGAGAGCAGGCACAGATCATACAATGATTCTGCCGGCACTAGTTCAAGTCAGGCTCGGAAGCCACCGCCTGTGGAGACCAAATTGCCATGCACGCTTGAAGAGCTGTATGCTGGTTCAACACGCAAGATGAAGATATCCAGGAACGTTGTGAAGCCTAATGGGTAAGCATATAGTAGTTCGATGGATTCATGGTGTTCATTTTTTTTCAATGAAGAAACAGCATCACTATTATCAGTTCAACATCATCCCCATATATTAGATTCAGGCATGATGCATTCGCCAATTTGGTGATTTCCTTTCTTCTGACCTTTTTGATTAACATGCTGGTTTAAACAGGCATATAGGGACTGAATCAGAGATTTTAACAATCGATATAAAGCCCGGGTGGAAGAAGGGAACCAAGATCACGTTCCCAGATAAGGGCAATGAGCAGCCAAACCAGCTCCCAGCCGATCTCGTCTTTGTCATCGATGAGAAGCCCCATGAATTGTACACAAGAGAAGGCAATGATCTCCTGGTCCACCAGAAAATAGATTTGGTGGATGCATTGGCAGGAACAACAGTGAATCTGAAGACACTCGATGGACGTGATTTGGTGATTAAGCTGACAGATGTGGTGACACCTGGGTATGAGCTCGTGATTGCGAATGAGGGTATGCCAATCGTCAAGGAAAATGGAAGGAGAGGCAACCTGAGGATCAAATTCGATGTTGGTTTTCCTAAGAGGTTATCGTCGGAGCAGCGGCATAACATCAGGAAGGTTCTTGGAGGTCAATCTCAGCAGCAGTGAGCACACTTCAAACAAAGTCACCTGTTCTATAGTTCTACATGAATGCAGACTAATTCAGATGTTCATGTTCTTTTTTCTTCAGATGACTTTCATGTTTAGTTTATTTTTCATTTGTGCTTCTTTTTTGATCTTCTCCTGTATTGGAAAAATAGCAATACTGAAGATCATATGTGTAATAAAAAAAAATCTTGTCTGGGTGTCTTCATTTGCATATTGCCTATGTCTCTTTTGTCCTATGAATTTTGCTCATTGAATTAGACAACCTGATATTTGGCATCGTGTAACACTGAAAGTTGATATTGGTATTGTGTGAAAGCTTCAGCTGTTGTTAGTGTATTAGTATGCCATCTGAAATTTACCAAAGCTCTGCCTTCTTTGCATTGAAGATACATGCAAGTGCCATGAACTCGAAACATTTACACATGGAAAGCATAAAATGTACTGTAATAGATTTTTCGCTAGATTTCTCGAGAGAAATGAACCTCAATCCTCAAGCATAATAGTTGCACATGCCAATTTTTTCAAGTGAATTTTGTTCAAATCGGTAGCAAATTAGCAAAAATGCAAACGATGAGATGAATAATTCCACCCAACATCTCGCCAGCAGAAACAATGTACTCTGCTCTGTAAATAGCAACGGCCGTCCATGAATTGTGGGACCTACCGCCTTCCAAGCTCTAAAAACCGTCACTTTTTCCCGTTCCCATCTCCAGGTCGTTATTTTCCCGCGCCCACGGAAACCGCTGCTCCTTTTTCGCCCGACGCTGCTGCTGGTCATCAGAGCCGTGGAATCAGTATCGCGCGGTGCCGATGAAGCCAGCCGAGGACGCGGCAGTTCCGGTGTCGGCGGCGCAGACGGTGTGGTGCGAGTGCGACCAGATGTCCTCGCCGCCGCCGCCGCCGCCGCCGCCGTCGCAGCCGGATGCTGCGGGCGGGACCACATCGCCGTCGGTGAGCTCCGACGCGCGGCCTGTCAGGGTGTACGCAGATGGCATCTACGATCTCTTCCACTTCGGCCATGCGCGCGCGCTTGAACAGGCTAAGAAATCGTGAGATCTTCCTTCACCTTCCCTTTGATAAACATGTTTATTAAATTGGTTCGTTTTCTTAATATATCTTGAATTTTCAATCCCATCTCAACCGAAAACCTGCGTAGTGCAGTTGGAGATGTAGCTGAAAGTTCGTTCCGAGTTTTTTTTTTTTTTTTTTTGACAATTCGGCGTTCTGTTCGTCCAAAAAAACAGTTTTGATGCCCCAACTTTTATTTTTCTTTTCGAAAAAATAGATAGTTTATGAATATATTTTTCAAGTTCATAATGCTGATGCAGATTTCTACCTTGTACGCAATGCACCTTCCAGATTCCCCAACACCTACTTGCTCGTTGGATGCTGCAGCGACGAGATCACCCAGCGGTACAAAGGAATGACTGTCATGACCGAAGCCGAGCGCTATGAGTCACTTCGCCATTGCAAGTAAATAACCGCCTCCCCAATTTCAGAATTTTCGATAGTGCGGCATTCACACATGGAGTGGTGATTCTTACTGCTGCTTTTCTTTTAACTCGCAAGGTGGGTCGACGAAGTCATCCCTGATGCCCCATGGGTCCTCAATCAGCAGTTCCTCGACAAGCACAGCATCGATTATGTAGCTCACGATGCGCTCCCGTAAGTTTATGTTTACGCAAAATGTTGCGCTATATTTGGATTCCTTCTGGAGGTAGCATCTAACATTGATGTTATGAGATTATTTCAGGTATGCTGACACAAGTGGAGCTGCCAATGATGTGTATGAATTCGTAAGGACCTCTGAACCCCGTCACTGTTTCAGCTATGCATTTGTGAATTCCTATCATGTCAGCCAAGTGAATTCCTGATCACTATCTTATTATGCAGGTGAAGTCCATAGGAAAGTTCAAAGAGACGAAGCGCACCGAGGGCATCTCGACATCGGACATCATCATGAGGATACTGAAGGACTATAACCAGTACATCATGCGGAATCTGACGCGTGGGTACAGCCGAAAAGACCTCGGCGTGAGCTATGTCAAGGTGACCGTGGATAATTGCTTCTCAATACTACTACAACAGAAAGAAAACGAGTTACTGAATTCGTTGTGTTGTTTCTTGTAACCTGATCAGGAGAAGCAACTGAGAGTGAACATGGGGATCAGCAAGCTAAGGGACAAGGTGAAGGAGCACCAAGAGAAGGTGATCAAGTTGCTTCACAGCCTTTTTGAGACAGAGCTTCACATGATTTACAAAATTCTGGGACCGACTGTGTTGCATACGCAGTTTCACAGCGCGGCGAAGATAGCCCGAAGTAACCCTGTGGAGTGGATGGAGAATGCTGACCGTTGGATAGTTGGGTTCCTTGGAAAGTTTGAGGAAGGTTGCCACATGATGGTAAGCAAGCCACAACGAAAATGTTAGAAATTTGTCTATCTAGTAGCACTTTGGGCTTACGAACTGTGGTTGGTTGTTCATTTGACAGGAAACAGCAATTAAAGATCGGATTCAGGAGGGGCTTAGGAGGCAAGGCATGCTGGAATCAAACCTTTCAGGAGAGGATTCAGATTCATAGTGTCCTGCAATATCTAGATGTAACCGCGAAATAAATGGATCTAACCTCGAAATAAATATTTCGGAGATCATGCTCCAACTTTATTTTGGAATATTATGAGATTAGTATGTTACTGTAGAATAGCAGAGGGACACGATCTAGTTAATTTAGTTGTACCAAGAGATTGTGTACTGTTTGTTTATTTAGCAGGTAGATTGAAACTTTATTTCTCTTTTGAATCATGCATCCTACTATATAATTTTTCCCCGAAAGAGCCATAATTTGTGGAGTTTTGGAATTCATCTTCTGGGTGTAAGTTTGGGCAAGTGGTGTGCCTACGCCACAACTGAATCATGGCAGATGTTAAAGAATGGTTGATTTTTCAGGTAAACACGGCTCATAGCATTTACAGATTTATCCAGCTCTTGAAATTTATATTTGAGCAGGGAAAGAATATGAGACGACCATAATAAGCTAGACATAATATTTCAGCAAACGAAGTCCTAATACCAATTACACTTCAATAGTAAAAAAAAAAAAAGCACATCCAAGACCTAGGCAGTAACAGACACTCCTTCATTTTTTTTTATTGATCCACTATTAACAGGTCACCAAGATTGAAATATTTGTTTTACACCCTAAAATGATCTTTCAGAGAATGATGCCTCGAATAGTTTCATCAAATGGATGGTCTTCACTTGTTTCCTCTAAAATATAGGTACACTCTCTGCATAAAAAAGGGAGAATGACGCAGTAACAATTCAAGCGAGTTATAATTCGAGGGACAACTAACAATACACTTTTATTAAAGGATGAAACGCCAACGAACTGAATTCACAATAGATGACATGCATCTTTGTCAAAACGAAAAATGAGTTGATAGATGACATTGTAGTGAACAACCAAATGAGAAAACCTGGAAGAATTAGTAAGCGAATAGGAAGTCACCTCAAGCACCCAGATGCTTATGATTGATTCCAAGGTAAACAGTGCAAAACCGATTAAATAAAGTCCCTGAGATATCCCCCAAAAAAGATAACGATTATCGTTCATGGAGTGGCTTCACTTATTTTAAGGTCTCAAGAGCAATTACATCACTCAGATGAAATATTAAACAATGCAAGAGAACTTACCCCAACAAACTTATCTCCAGTTAAAACTTCAATAGAAATAAGGATTCCCCTGATTTTAGGTTAAAAAAATTGAAATGAGATCTGTCAAAAGTAGAAGTTTGGCAAACAGCAGCTTAATAATTAGACTTACGTAAGAGATTTTCCCCTAAATATTATAGGAGGAGCAATTGCAGCAATGACACAAAATCCAATATGCATCTGTTACATATCAACCATGAACATGCTCAGATGTAACAGTTGCGTTATAAAAATATTTAAAGGTGAAGAACAAGCGCATTCAAGCAAATAAAAAAATTGGGTTGAAATTCTGATGCTTGCCATTGTATAAGATTTCATAGACAGGTGGTAAGCACGTGAAATTACCAAGTAAAAGACGAAAAATTGGCCAAAGTTCATTACGCTATCTGTTCTGTACAACAAAAAAAAAAATTAAGTTTCAAAACTGGAAGAAATTCAAATGCATCATGTGCTTACTGCTGGAAATGGAATTATAGCATGAAAAGTAACCTCATCGCACGGTACAGAGGCCTGTACCACAGTATGAACGAAAGAGGGCATCCAGATATTGCATAGATGACAGCAAGGAGAAAAAGGACAATATCTGCAAATCAGAAAGTATATATCAGAGCATAATTGTGCAAAGTGAAGTATTCATTGGATGAGGAAAAACTTAGCACCGTCGCTATGAAATGATTCTATTAAGACAGCAAACACATTCCAAACGAGGCAGAAAATCAGCCCTGCAAAAGACAAATGCAGGGATATGAGCTATACGCACAAATATATTTTACCGAGCAGATGAACAATCTCACTTATAATCTCATTTGTACATAATAAAAAGATAAGTATACAGGGGAAAATACCTAGCCAACTAGCAAAAGCTGCATACTGCAACTTTTGAACACGGATTGGTATTTCGTTGGTTATGTCATGGTGTATGATGGGGAAGAAAGGTGGCCAATTTTTTACTTCCACAGTCACACCGGCTGCACAGATAAATGCATTCAGCATTCTCAGAACTCTGATAATAATATAGACCATGGTGAAGCTTAAAATGTGATCTTGTAGACCTACCTCTGTCCATTGCATCCTCCCTTCGCTTAATGTCCTGCAGCAAGGCTCATACTTTTGAGAATATGATTACAACCCTCATTGAGAAAGAATTATCTTAGGAACAACGAATACATGGCACTAAAAAATTCCAGATCCTCTGATGGGAGTGATGAAATAAGGTAGTTTGGAAATAGAAAAAAGGTGGTAGAACCTGTTCCCGTCTCCTCAAATCTTGCTCCCATGCCAGCAGATCTTTCTCCATCTTCTTCGGATCCTACGTACAACAACAAAAATAGAACCTAAGACTAGTCATCGTTCAGTTCTAAACATGAACTCAGAGATTACTATAGAATGGTTAGGTATGACCCGTCAACTAATGCTAGAAGAGTGAATTGACCTTGAGAGGAATGTCGATGGTGGCGCCATGCATGT
>BCLH01000210.1:153924-184673 GCA_001602315.1 Zoysia pacifica
TGCTCCCATGCCAGCAGATCTTTCTCCATCTTCTTCGGATCCTACGTACAACAACAAAAATAGAACCTAAGACTAGTCATCGTTCAGTTCTAAACATGAACTCAGAGATTACTATAGAATGGTTAGGTATGACCCGTCAACTAATGCTAGAAGAGTGAATTGACCTTGAGAGGAATGTCGATGGTGGCGCCATGCATGTTGCTTCCTCCCAGACCTGCTGGCATCCACGATTTCTTCGCCGGTTCATGGACTGATGTTGTCGCTGCTGAATTCTGAAAGGCATTGGGAATGACCAGAAGATTTAGATTTCGTACGGATGTTACACCCTGCCTAAACTCAAGATGGGGCATTGCATGAATCAATTGTCCCCATGAAAATTCATGATCTAAGCGTTCTTCCAAAAGTTTTTTAATTTATATGTCAGAAGAACATTCCAACCAGACGAGAATGCGAAATTTGTAATCCAGAAAATAACATCCCTAGCAAGCACTTTTTTCAAGAGATCCTGACCAAGGCATTTAATTTCTACTAACTATTTATTTTGGTAAAAAAAAAAAATTGGAACAGATAATTGAGATACACTAAAGAGTATTGGCAGAATATCGGTAAAATACATGGCATCTTCAGTTGGGATCAAATCGGTATCAGAAAAGCAATGTTTCTAATGAAAACATGACATCAATTCAACAAGTCAAGACCGAAATAGAAGAAGAACGAAGATGTTTATAAGTTGGTAATACCGCGAAAGGATTGACATTTTCATCCTCTGGTGGATTGGTGTTACGAGACATTGACAATATCCCTTGATCCGAAATATCTCCTCGCGTCGTGTCTCGGTAGGGATATGAATCGGACTCTATGTCGCCACTGAACTGCGCGCGTGGCCAGTGGAAAGAAGTTATTTTCAGTTAATGGCCCTTTGCGGTCCCTGTTAGCATTCAACTCTTCCCAGTTTGCCCATCGCCTTGTAAGTTTTTTTCTTCCTCTGTAGTAATGCCCAGTGGAGGACAGTTTTGGGCATGGGTTGTTGCAGCGAGTTTTGCCTGTTTGTTCAATCTACGCTACGGCAAGGCAAGCCCATTTTAGCTGATGATAAAGTACACTGATCTGAAAAGGATGGAGAATATTGACCGAAACATAATCGCAATGCAGAGAGAACATGTTGAATACGGTACATATCTCACATGAATCGCCTTGAATTTAATATGTTGGCTGCACATTTATTTATCTTGAGCTAATGTGATGAGAGCTAAATTACTTCAGAATCAGTTTCAGGCTTTTGGTATTTACACAATAGGCATATTTATAGAGTTTGCATAGATTCAGAAAACGGCGCAGAAGGCATCCGTTGAAATCAATCCACAGTAAACAGGACTTATTGGATAACATCTGAAAGAGGATGATCATCAAAGATAACATTTGTACTCAAACATTACATATTACACTAGCAGAATAGAAGACAAACAAATGTGCGTGCATCAACTCCAAATTTCTGCAGTTGCAGAGCAGTAAAGGCTGTATCTTCTGTGCTTAGTGATGGTGAACTTGAACATAACGAAGGCCACAGTACTTGCACACATTAGGTTCCGCAAGATCAAGGCAGATATACTCGATCGGATGGCCAAGGGCAGTATCAGAAGCTGAAAAATTGCAGCAACAAAGCAGTAGGTCAGTTATGCAAATTATGAGTAAAACAGCAACATAAAGATAACAATAACAAGAATGTGCAAGGATGAGTAGAGTTTGCTAGATTCAGCGCTGATGCATACCCCCTTCACAAACGGCAATTCGTCCTTCAACCTTTATCGGTGGCACCTCATTGATCAGTTCCATTGGTGACTTCTTGCTCGTGTCCTGCAACAAACATAATGAACGAAAAAAATCAGAACAAGACTTATTCACACACAAAAAAGAACATATCAGCAACTGTAGCATGTAAATCACAGCTTATGTAATCATTATGTAAATAGATAAACACACATGAACATAAGAACTAAGCTTTATCAAGATTTAACAATAACAGCTGATTCTACCGATCTGACACAAATACCCCAGTAGTAGTTCCTCCAAGGATAAGGATATAGGAAATACGATGCAAACAACTCATTTCCCATGGTCATAAATTCTCCAAACAAGGAACATTGGCCTTTACACCCTTTCAGAAGGTTGCTTCTTCTCTATTGGTTATTGCTAATAGAAGAATTTCTGAGTGGTTTACTTCATCAAGATGTCCATCAATTGAGCATAATTAAGCAAAAGGGATGTTGATGGTTGATTAATATAAGATGCAGGTGCAAAATAAGCATTTAACTCAGATCCACCTCGAAAAGCCATCCATCTAATGCACAAAAGAGTTCACAGCGACACAGACCAGCAACAGAAAGTCATATCAACATACAGGAACAGAATAAACCGACAAAAGTAACTAACCTAGCTCACAAAAATTGTGCTTCTCAAAACACTCATCCAAATGAACAGTGCATTGAGATGAAAGAATTCCTCAGATACAATTTATGATTCAATTAAGGTTAAGTCCAATCCATTGCACTCTAGCCCAGAATAATAATAACGAAGTCTTCATGGAGATCAAACTACGCCCAGATACGTCCCAGTTGATCAACCACACAATGACAATTTCGAAAAGAGACCACCCAACCCCATAATCCCGTCACATACACTAGCAGTAGAATCACACCCGTCAATTAAGCCTAAAGTCGAAACCTCCAGATCTAACAAGGAACAAACGGAAGCATCACCACCACGCTACGACACATACATCGAAGAGACTATAACGAAGTTTTAATGGCAAGAGCAACGGTACACGACGAAGGCGTTCGGCATCGCGATGCGCAGTCCGATCGGGATCCAGAGAACCGAGCGCGGAAAAAGGAGCGGGGGCGCGGGGACATGTACCTGCATCCACTTGGCGGTGTGGCTGCCGACGACGGCGGCCGCGCTGACGGACTTCTCGGTGGAGAGGCCACGCGCGCCAGCGCCGGCCGGGGCGAGGGCCTTGAGGAGCGCGGGGAGCAGCTTGGTCCTCGTCGCGGTCGCCATGGCTGGAGAAGGGTCGCGAGCTGGGGAATTCGGGAGAGAACGAACGACGAGGTGGATTTTAGCTGCGGAGCTCAGCCCGGTCCATTGGACTGCCCAGATTTTCTGGGCTTTTTTTCTCGCTGGGCTGAAATGCTAAACTCAAGGCTCGGAGCTAGCCCGCCTACTATTTCCTGGGCTTTTCTTGGCTGGTGGAGACGCCCGTTAATGCCGAACTTTAAGTAAAGAGGAATGGTCCTGCGATACAGTGGCGGAGCTAGTGGGTGGGCCGGGTGGGCCGCAGTCCACCTAAGATTTGGCCCACCCAGCTAGTCCCCATCCATCCATTTGACTCAGCGGCAGCAAAGATCACGCCCGTCAATCGGTTCAAGCCGCAGGCGACAGAAACAAGAAAGCGCGATAGAGAGGAGCGAAGGAGAAAGGACCACAACAATGGATGAAGCGACGCCGGCTCCAGGCAGAAGCTCAGATGCTTTCGTTCAGGTGGAGGAACACCGAGGTGTCAGCCGTGTGGAGCTGCGTCTAGCTGGAGTTCGAGTGCGAGGTCACGAGGCATTGACAAAATTAGAAAACCTCAATCCTCATTCTTCGTGGCATCAAGAATAATTTGACTCTTTTTTTCAATTGCTGTTTTAGATTCTCTGTACATCATTAACTAAAACATTTGATTGTTGATTTGTGAAATATGAAAAAGATGAAGATATTGTAGAGGTGTAAACTAGAGATCTTACCCTTCAAAACTCTTTATTTAAAAAAATTAAACGAAATTTTCAAAATTTTCTCTACTTTTAATAAACTAGTTTATTTTTTTAACTAAATGAGTTTGGAAGGTAAACTTATTTACATCCTAAGATATTGCATTACTTTTTCAAATTAGTGTTGATTCTATAGGTGGTGCCGGTAAATATTGAAAGAGCATTTGTCAACTACGATTTTTTAAGAAAAATTTTAAAAATAGGATCGCAGATAATATTCTATATGATTGTTTTCGAACTTTCATTGAATGTGAAGATACTGTTAATTCCTTTACGGCTATTAGAAAGCGTAAAGCCCGCAAAAATAAGCAAAGTAGTTTTTTTATTTTTACTGTGTTTGTAAAATATTTTATTTGACTATTAAACTTTTATTATAAAATTGGCACTATAATTTTTTTGTGTGGAGAAAAAATTTCGGCCCACCCTACCATTAAATCCGAGCTACGCCACTGCTGCAATATCAAACCCTTTTAATGCTGCAGAACTAAACTTAAGATTTCAGTTAACTGAACGTTTTTGCTGTTATAACCGATTGAGATATCCGCACTTGTTGTGCTTAGCATCCCGGTTCTTGTTCCTGCTTTCGTTTGCGGTTGCTTGTCATCAGGTTCATCTAACTGTGGACACAACCCACTCGCCGTCGAGTTCAGAGTAATGCTACCAGTGACTGAATTGATTCCTGTTCAGGGCAGTTCAGCTACCTTCCTGTTGAGGCCGGTATGTTTCCCGTCCAATAACTCCGTGACTGCAGTTCTCTCGAGTCCTTTGGTTCGTTTGTTCATCTGCATCTAGAGAACTGACAGATTCATACTCCTGGCATGTGCAGACTTGACTGTGGTATGTTGGACACTTGGACTGGCAGGATATGGGTGTATGTTTCGATGCGCCGCTCAAGACGAACCAACCAACCCGTGCACTGTTGGATCCATAACTCATGCGCGGCAGAACCCGCCGGCGGAAGGAAGAACAAGCAACAAGGCAAGTTGGCTGCTGCTGTACCCGGTCGAGACAGACAAGAGCATGTTAAACCCTTGGCCTATCCCTGCACGCTGGTGTACCGCACTGGAATCATGAGCAGCTCGACTCCCGTTCGTCCATGCGTGCAGATTCAGGAACCGGAGGCCCATTCATGCAGCGAAGCGTGTACAGTACAGTTGGGCGCTTGACCATGCAGGAGCCAGAGCCCGGGGCCAGCTGCTGATAATTCTCCTGCAGATTTGCAAGGCCGTGTGAGCGCGTTGAATTTCGCTTGGAAAACAACACGACTATGAAACTATCAGTCCGTCACTGGACTCGGCGGGTTATTGAAATGCAGGAGGGAGGGACCTCTGGGCTTTGCGCTCAGCTCCTGAAACCTGTGTTCCAGAACACCACCTTCAATTCCCAAGATCAGAGCCCGGTAGTTGATCTGTAGCTCTTACGGGCGCTTAATTATTTGGGGGAGTGATGGCAACCGAACTTTTAGCATCACGCGCAGGCGAGATAATACGGAGGCGTCAACAGAGATGAGGCTCCGTCGACGGTGCGCATGCAGGGTAGGAGTAGTGGTGGTAGTAGTTGTTGGTACCGGTGCAAAATACAGCGGCGAGTATGCGTACAACGGGACTTGTCACGGCCTCGATCGTCGTACCTTGTACGGGCATCTGCTCGTACGCGTCGCCAACGGTGAGCTGGGCAGCGGCGCAAGCGTCCAGAGCGAGGAGAAACAACACAACAAGCCACCTCGCTTGCTCGCTCGTCGCACTCGTCTCTCTCGCCGTGTAGTACCTGTCACTGTGCGAGTCTAGGCTACCTAACGAAGGTGCCTAAACGTGATCTGCGCAAACACCATCGCTGCCGTGATGGAAGAAAAGGTCGGCGCGCCGAGGGTCTGGTGTCGACGAGGGGAGGGAGGGAGCGACGCCCATGGCGGTCGCGCCGTCGTCGAGTTCGAGTGCGGTACAGGAGCGGCAGTATAGTTGTAGCGGGCGGCAGCATTAGGCAGTAGCTCAAGTGTCTCAGTACACCGGTCCACGACAACGGCGACCGTGGCGGGCCATCTATGGGACACCGAGGTGATGGGCATCACCCTTAATTAAGCCTTGTTGTTTCCATGTCTTCTCATTATAATCATCCAGTTGATTGATTTTTTTTTCTTTTTTTCCATGGAGGATATCATTCATTCATGGCCCGAGGGACCCTGAAATAAATAAATAGAAGATGACATTTAATTTTTAAATAAGAAAAATACAGTAGGGGGAAGCAAATTGATAAGATTTTGATGCTGTGGGCCTTATGGCGCCATCAAACTTAAACCTACGGCTAGGGCTGTGGCTGGCTCTCGCTCCGTCGCCGTGACGTGCCTTCTCGCGACCGGGCAGATCTTGTTGCGTTCGTTCCTCCTCCAAGTCCAGGCCGGCCCCTAATTATTGGCGCGGTTCATTCATCGTCTTACTCCGTGACTGTTTAAGCCATCTTAACATTCTATACATACACCGATATGTCAATTGTAAGAAATATAGCAAGGGAAAAATGTACTCCTACGTGCGGTTGGTAGCTGGGCCGTCACCCGTGTAAGGCAGGCCCCGCGGAGCCTGGACGATATGAACAAGACGAACACGATGCACTCCGTAGCATCTTGGACCGGCTCAGTCGTGGAGAGTGTGTGACGTGTACTAGGAGTCTGTCACGTAGCAGCAGTAGCGTCGCAGTGTTGGTACAGCGACGTCTTTAGCGGTACGTGCGCACATACCGGGAACGAACGAACGAACAACCAGATGATTTTGTTTTCTCAATTGGTACATTATTTTCTTTTTTTAAAAAAAAATACTACTGCATGTTTTAAAATTTTTCTCTTCTGGAAGGTCTATCGATCGATTGATGTTGCGCGCGTGTATCATTGCGGTGGCGAAGTACTTAATCGTCATCGCACGACCTTGTTCGTGCGTGTTGATGAACGATGGAACGTGAAGCAGCAGCAGCAGTATCTTCTGATGATGACCATCAGTACTTGCATTGCCTTGTGATATGATCGAACCTGTTCTCAGAAGAAAAAAAAAAAAAGGAAATGATATGATATGATATTATTGAACCAAGGAATATATGCCTGCCCGCGCTTGTGTCGAGTTAGATAGCGTCAGGTACGTCGTTTCGATGCCTGTTCACTCGCAGGTCCCTCCCTCCTGTCGACGGTTATTTTCTCCGGTGAAGACGTGACGATTGAGAAGCAGGTAGTACAGTAATTGTATTGGAACGAATTGAGATACGGTGTGTGATACTGTGTGTACGCGGATATTCAGGTCACTTCTGCGTGCCGTCTTCGTGGTACGCGTGCGGCTTAGACAACATGCATCCTCACAGGAAGAACGAATGCTCTGTGTATGAGACGGCCTCGAAGAAGCTTTACTCTCGACGCGAACCGCATGTGCAACACACGGCATAATGTTTCCCAGTGACTAAACCCTACAATTAAGTACAGTACCAGGAGTAGCTTATATACAAACGCGCTTTTCATGACTGACCGTCGGCCGCGCTGCCTGGCACGTTGTAAGTAATTTTTTTTCCTTTACAATTTCCTTTTTTCAGAAGTAGTACAACTCGTCGGGATGGCGCGTCGCTGTTGCGCCGGATCTCGTCCCCTGTTTCCTTTTCCCTCTCCGCCTTTATTTTGATTTCATTCCGTATCAAGGAGGAGCGCAGGCCATAGGGGCCCTGCTATGACGCGCATGTGCACGGTGGTCCGTGGTGGTGGTCAACACAGGGTTGAATTTAACTTTGATACATCATCATTTGCAGGGCTGGACTTGCGCGTTGCATGGCCGCCTCACAAGAGAACGGCCGATACGGACCGGGCAGAAGACACGCGGCCGCGTCGGGTGGAGCCCGGGGGGCACGAGGGCCAATCATGAAGCTGAAACGGGAGGAGAACAAAGGGGAATGGAATCCGCAGCTGGTTGTGCGTTGGAGGAGAGAGGAGAATACGGCGGGAGGGAGGGAGATGCTTCCTCCATGTTCGTCGATGATGGAAGATCCCATGCATGTGACGAGACAGGGGAGAGGAGAGACGGGTGCCAAGGTGGAAGCTTCCCTTTTCGGACGCGGCGGCCGGAACCTCTTTTTTTATTATATATGCTTCAACTTTGATCATGAATAGATGAAAATATTTGATACTAGTACAGTACTAATGATATTGTCCGATTCGTGGTAAAAATTTCTGTCCGGAAATGCTGGTGTTTCCTACTCCTACCAACGGCAGGAACCAGCAGCGTACTCGTATCTGTCTGTGACGATCGATCGATCGATCGGGCCAAAACGGTGATGCTGGCGTGTTGCGGGTGTAGGCCACGCTAACCGTGGCCCGCCATGGCAGAGCTGGGATCGAACAAGTCCGTGAACGAAGGGGTAAGCTAGCTACGCGGTGCCAAAATAGTGCTTGGAGGCAATGTAGCCAACGGTCGGCCGGGCCGGCGGATCGCTGACGAACGAAACTGACGGTTAGCTACGCGGTTGGTTTCGGTCCAACGGCGTCGCGTGAGCGTCTAGCTATAGGTCTCAAAGGTAGCGGGTAGCCACCAGGTGAAACTGCCGCGGCCTCTATCTATCCATCGATCCATCCATCCACAGGTGGTAGGTCAAGCGCGGTGCAGATCGCCGGAGACGTGCACGAGCTGCGCGCGGGTGCAGCAATTCACGGGCGGTGAGCTTGAGCTTGAGCTAGCTTGCGGCCCTCTTGGGTTGACGACGACGCACCGCCTGGCTGGCGTAGTAGGGGACCTAGTACTACTTTCTGGCCAGCAGAATCCACGGTTGGCTGGTTCGTTCGTTAGTTACCCGCTCGCTTTTCGGGCAGGGCCGCCGACCGTTGCGCTGTCGGCAGTACTCTAGCTAGGCTCCTGCTGCAGATGCGAATGGATATGATCGGTGATCGATGATGATGAGATGCGTCGTCAACGGCACGCCGGATGCGGTGAGCTAGCAATAGCAAGCGTCGTCTGGTCCATAACTGAACTGTAGCTGCGGCGAACGGTGGCCACGAAGGTACAACATATCCGTGTCGCCGAAAAGGTGGCGCGCGCCGTCACCCGCAACAGTCGCGGGGACGCGGGAACGGCGTGGGCAGCGTGCGGGAGTAGGGAAACGATCCCGCGACAGGAACGGAGACCGCGACAGCCACAGACGCACGCGCTGACGGAACAGGGGAACGCGGTGCGCGGTCGCAGGGCATAGAGGATGCTCGGTCGTGACGTGTCCTCGTCTCAAATTATAAATTATTTTAAATTTTTTAAATTATAAATTATTATCATTTTTCGAAACATCTTTTTTAATTTTTATATCTAACTTAAAACAACTTATGTTCTCTATTTTTAAATTAATATCACTTGACTTTTATAATTATTTTTAATTATTTATTTTATTAAAAAAATTTGCTTGAATGCAAAAAATTTTAAGTTATAATTTAAATAACTCTAATAATAAATCAAATTATATCAAAATATATAAAATTTATTAAATAAAATTTAAATAAAATAAATAATTGAGATTGAATTTAAAAATTAATGACGATATCAATTAAAATACAGAGATCGTATAAAACGAGACGCCCACGGTGTAAAGGGTACTTGGGATCCTGCTCTGCTCTGCGCGCCCACACGGACGTGGGACACCCGCTGCCGTGCACGCAAGGAAACGAACGTCCCGGTTTTTCCCCTTGGGTTGGGTTCGTCGCCTGATGCGAGCATCATCACGGGCAGAACCACTGGTATCTGTGTCCGACCGACGGTGCGCCGCCATGTGCGCGCGCGCGTACGTGGAAGGAAACCCACATGGTTCCACGAACCAACCTGCCTGCCGCCTTCCTCTGTTTCACCTGCTCTCTGCCGCCGCGCGCCACGCCCTTGCGCCGGAGTGGACGCCGCGTGCTCCTCCTGCACCTAACCTGAAGTACTATCCTACTACCCCCACGGGCGTACCGAACCTTAAAACGTGTCAGCCGGCCGGAAGAACATGCAGGGGATCAGCCAGGTACATTGGCATGTGCTCAAAATCAAACTTCAAAGCGTGTTGCCACGAGTAGGCTCGTCTCGCCAATCGCCACGATGATCCTCGATCTTTCGTGTCTCAAAACAAGCAACGATTTACCAGTAGTATCAATGATGGTGCTACGAGCAAACAGAGAATAAAGAAACACGTGGGCAGGTGTAGGGGACTTTGGTTACTTTCACTCGAAGTGATCAGGAGCATCGGTTGCATCTCACCATGAATTCATGATCGCCGCTATAATTTGGGGGTACATGGAGTACGTAGTACAAATAGCCGTATGGCTGGGACTGCGAGTAAATTTATCTATCTTTCCCCTAAATTTTTAACTTGATGTCGTTTAAACAAGCAATTTACACCGGGTTCTAGGAGACTGGTTACGTTCACTCAAAGGAATCAGGTCATGATCGCTGCAATAGTTTGGGGTACATCCAAACAGCCGTATGGAGATAAACGTGCCCAATCCCTCTCCATCCGTTTTTAAAACGAGCAATTTACACCTGGTCCTTTTGACAGAGGGTGAGAAGTGCTGCGTCGGGGATTTTTAAAACTTGGAAATTAGAGTCGCCCTCGGTCCGGCAGGGTATATGTGTTGGCGGTGTTGCCCAGCGTGTCCCAACTCCCACGTTTCGCCCTGGAGCTGGGAGCGCAACGTGCGTACTCCTACGAGGAGTACAAAGCTTCGTTGACCGGAGCTGAAATGGTACTTATTCCAGTAACTAATCCGTTCTGGCGGTTAAATAAAAGGATATAAAGCGCAGCAAATAAAAAGCACTGTCTTCGTTTTTTATATATTATTTCAACGAAATACGCAGTCCACCCAAAGTGTCGGTGGTGGTGGCATCACCTTTTCCTTTTTCCTGTTTTTGGCGTCTTTTAGGCTGTTGCTAATCATTCCCGGCCATCATGACCCGCGTCGACGAAGCAGCGCGGCTTGGCTTCAGCAATCACCCCGCCGGTTGACCCATTTTTTCTGTTAGTTACACTGTGTGTTCGTGCCACCTTTCGTTTGTTTCTGCATCCCACACGTCACGTTGATAATGTGTTCCGTGGGTTCGTCCAGTACGTTGGAGATGGGGGTTTCTACTGTTCTACAAACATGTGTACTACTCCTATAAGCCATCGATTTATGATGATAGGAATTATACGGCTCGATAGATGTACCACATGCACTGCCTTGCATCCAATATTTTCCTTCTCTTCTCGGAAAGCACCATAGCAGCGTGTAGTCGTGTACCGCATCAATAGTACTACTAGCTCGGAGCAACGCGGTACGGTAGGATCAAGATGCGATAGCTCGAAAGAAACACGAACGTACGCGTCGCGAGCGTGATCGACCGACGGCCGACGAGTCACCGACCACCCCATCCCATCCCATCCTCGACGGTTCCTTCGCGTTCGTTGGTTCCCTTGCGCACACCAGTTGAGGCCGCAACGCGACGGGTTCCTTCTCCGTTCTCGCCACGGGTTCCGACGCGGGTGCCGGACCGGAGAGGATAGACGCCGGCCCGCGCGGCGTCGGTGAGCGCCGTTCCGCGGCACACCTGTCGCGGACCGTCCCCCCCGGTGATGGCGCCACCCCTCCTGCCGCGGAGGGGAGAGCCACTTGTGGGCCCACTGGCCCGGCTCCGAGTTTCCTTCTCGAGCCCCCCGCGCGCCGGCTGGTTTGGAGATTCGAGCGCTGTTTTATGTGATGGTGACGCGCTGTCTGGCTGTCATCAGGATCTAGGGGCGAGATGGACATTAAATCCCTCCTCCCTGTCAGTATTAGTACTCGTATTTAATTTCCTGTAATTTCAAAAAAAAAGGGAAACATATCCGGTGATCAGCGACCAGAATAATAACCGCTTCAAGAAACACGTTCCGCGACCAGATCGCCACGAGACATGCCCGGCCGGGAAGGGAAGGGAAGGGAAGGGCAGGGAATGAAGGACACGAGGAAAACGGCCGCGCCTCCACTTTTGTACTGTTCATTGTCAGCACAGCGAAGCAGAGCAGAGCACAGAGCGGACAGCATCTCTCGCACGGGGTCCTCCTGCCACTTTTTCACAGTGGCGAGCGAACCCACTCTGTTCTTGCCCTTTTCGTCGCTTTGCATCCGGCGTTTCTGCTTTCTTTCACCCCGTCGTTTCACCCACCCACCGCCACGCACGGTTTTTATTGTTCTTGTCCCTCCGGTAAACGCGTCACTTCCGGTCCGTTCCGTGCGGAGGGGTAGGAACAGTTTAGTCTTAAGAGCATATGCTTGAGGTTGACTTGGCTGACAAAAGGCAAGGGCAGCTGACATTCATTCTACCAGCACGTTCAAGTTCAACCGAACTGGCCTGTAATGCACACTGCCGAATTGACATTCCAAAGAAAAACGGCCGCGCCTACACCGCGAACATGGATCATGGGACAGTTGGAGCACTACTACGTAATTTCCTCTCGATCGTCACATAAACAAACCGCTCTAATTAGAATCATGAGCGGGCATTCTCTTCAACGTGAACAGTGGATCCTTTGACCGCCCAACCAGCCAGGCGGAGCCTCACTGCACCATCAAGTCGTCATAGTAGTTCCACTCCCATCACCAGCAGAGCGTGTGTCGAGAATACTTCTGCTCCTATCATTCACACCGGCCGGTGTTCGGTGGAAGTAGAGAGAGAGAGAGAGACTTGGCCATGCCGCCATGCCAGGCGATGCCGGCGGGCAGCGCGGCGGCGCTGTCTCGTCCGCATCCGGGACGGTGGACGGAAGACGCGGCACGCGCACATGGTCTCCAGCCAGCTCGGCGGCCAAATTGGCCAATAGTAAACCACCATTCCCTTGAATGGGCGTTTTTGCCGGTCTGGCCATGCGCCCTGGCCAGCCAAAATGGCAGCGTAGTACTGATAAAGAAAGTACTCCTAGTAGAGCATGACTGCATGAATTTGTTGTTGTCATTCTTTTCGCTTTGCTGGTAACCGAATGATTGGCGATGCCGTGGCCCGTACGTTTCGGAACGGACCGTGGCCGTGTGTAGTGTAACGTGCCATTCCGACCTGGCGCTTAGCCTGGACTGGTAATAAAGCCCCCGCGGCAGCTAGCCGGCATCTGCTGTGCTTGCGTGATGTGTTGCGCAAGTAATCTACTCGGTCCTAGCTGGAGGATTAGTCGCGAGTAACTGTGTGCGTCGTGTCCGCTTTATCGGCTGTTCGTGTGCTCCGGAGAATAAAAACAGAAAGAGCTGCTGCGTTGCGTTGTTGGCGCGCCATGTAAGCCGCGTGTGACGACGTCGTCGCGCCATGTCGCGGACGCGGTGGACTCCCTCCCCTCCCGCCCGCTGGCTCGTGTCGGCAGCCGCACAGCTGGACCCTGGACACCCCGCCGTCTGGCGCCGCAAAACCCAACCCAACCAAACAACGCGTGCCATCGCCTAATTAATCGTGTGCCGGCGAGAGGCCTCGGCACGTTGCCGCGCGCGGCGCGACCAGGCGAGGCAGGGTCGATCTCCCACCGACGGAGACCAACGGCCGGGTCGGTGCTCGGCTTCCACCACTGTTCGTAACCGCAGCCGCATCAGCAATTCAGCATGTCTTGTTGCTTCAAGCATCTGATGAAAAAGCACGGACCGTTCCTTCGTTCACGAAACAAGCTCGCGGCGGTAACACTAACACAGCGCCGAACTGGTTAGCGGGCACTCCAGATAGATGCTTACGAATATCCATCCACTTGGAAGTTAATTGGAGCATTGAGTGACGCGACGAGCGACGGAGCGAGTCATCATCACTGTCATCACGGCCGTCAGTTGCATGGTGGACGACGGGTTCGTGGATCCACCGATCGATCGTGCGTGCGTACGGCGAGACTGTTGATTGCCACTAGCTAGGCAATTAATTGCCGGGGGTTAATTAACTAACCACCGCGCTGGCGTTTACAGTTGGGCTGATGGGAGAATGAGCTTGTATGATCTGATAGAGGCGAGTGAGCGTCCCCGTCGCGCGTAGGACCAACCGCCCGGAGCGGAGTGCCGCCGTGGGCGACGGCCGTTCGTCAGTGCGTGCGCCCGCAGGAGCCCCGCACGCCTGACACAGACGTGACAACCTGTATATCTACGTACGTATGCGCGTGTCTTCGTCGCGGATGACACGGACGGAGCACTGGTACTACCACGCGCCGGCCCGTGCCGGGGCGGTGAAAGTTTCGACCGACGCTACGCCCTGGATCGGCACACTAATCATCTTCAGTCATCAGCACCGCCGGCGCTTTATTCTGTTCCCATTGATTCGCCTTGTTTTAATTACCCAGTTAACTAATTAATCAGCTGATTGGTGAAGCAAAATCAATCAAATTCGCGTTGTGGGGTACAGACCACAGACTAGAGAGCACCGCCATATCTGCGCGATCGATCGATCGACGATTATGATTATTAGCATACGCCAGGTGCGCCTTGTTTAGGCGGGGGGTCACATGGGGCTTGCGAGCGAGGAGCAAGGGACACGGAGGAATATGAGCGGGAAGCAGCTGCCTGGTAGGTAGGCTGTGTGTGCGCGCGCGGTGTGCCCCCTCTCCTGGCGTCCGTTTGCGCAGCTGATGCCACCTACGTTTACGCGCACAGCTCTCTCTCAAACCAGCAGCGGAGGAGGTGATTGGCACCACGGCAGCGGCCGCTGATATAAAATCTACTAGGGGTTGCCTTCCCTTAACAGAGCATCACCACCATTCGCCTCGAGCGAGCCCCTCTCTCTCGTCTCTCTCTCCCTTTCGTAGCAAGCCGCATTTACAGACAGACAAGGTTGAGAGTGAGAACGAGAGGCAGCGGACGCGTACAAAACACAGACGGAGGAAGGGGAGCTGAGCTAGCTAACCCGACCGACACTTTCGCCAATTCCGGCCCATTATTCCTATATATCTCCCACGTACTTTACTCGCCGTTCCTCACACCACCACCGCCACCTCTCCTCGCGTCCGCCAGCTTCCTTCCTTCCCCCTCTCCACCGCCCCCCGCACCTCGCCTCACATGCTAAAGCGCCCTCCTCCTCCTCCAGCCGCTTCCGCCTAAAAACCACCAAGCGCACACCGTCTCCACCTATCTGCCCGCATCCGCAGCCTTCCTCCTCTCCGTGAACCGAGAGGGGGTCGGGTCGACTCGCATTGCGCACGCTCATGGCGCCCGGCGTCAGCGACGGCCGGCGGAACACCGGCGAGGTGGCGCCGGCGAACGGAAACGGCGGCAGGTGCGCGTGCGGGTTCCAGGTCTGCGCCTGCGCGGGCGCGGCGGCGGTGGCCTCGGCCGCGTCGTCCGCCGACATGGACAAGGCGGCGGCCGTTGCGGCCACCGAGGGCCAGATCGGCGCCGTCAACGACGAGAGCTGGGTCGCCGTCGACCTCAGCGACGACCTCTCCGCCGCTGACGCCGGCGTCGCGCTCGAGGACCGCCCCGTCTTCCGCACCGAGAAGATCAAGGGCGTGCTGCTCCACCCATACAGGTCCGTCCCTGAATCTGTTAGTGCTACGAGTAGTGTTTACTTGCTCTTGTTGTTGAATTGAACTGTTGGCTCTGGGACTCTGGGTGGCCGATTCGAAGGCTCGCCCCAACGGTCCTGCATTGTGACGAGCCGTTGTTGTCGTCACTGCGGTTCATCTGTTCGGCGCAAATCGAGTGAAACCACACACCGCCAGTGTCACTCCCCCTAATCTGGTCGGAGCTTAAACTAAACATCTATCGAAATCACAGAGTAATTTAAAACCCGTACACAGTTTACTAGAGCAGCACGCAGCGGGACCTGGGAAGGTGGGCCCCCTCGGCGCACCCGCGTCGCGCAATGGCCTGTCGGCACTCGGCGCCCGGGGGGCCGTTGGGGGCGGAGGCATACGTGGGGGCCCGCGCCCTCGAGCCCCGGCGGCTCATAAATTTATTTTTACCAGTTCGGACCGATGCTGCTGCTGCATGGTCGTCCCGATTGGCGGGTCACGGCCCTTGCCCGCCGCGCGAGGGAATCCGAGGCGAGGGCGTTGTCATTAAGATTAACTACCCATGTTACCTGTGAGATGTGGTTCGGACAGGGTAAATTAATGAGTAGAATTATTAAAGGTGCGTCTCCACTAATACTACTAGAACGAACTAATCTTTTCATCATTGAAGTGTGCGAGTGACAAAAGGATTAGCAACACGATTAAGTCTTTGGATGGCGTCTCCACTAGCAGCTCCAGCTCTGGAAATTCGCCACTTGTGGCTGTCCGTCCCCGTTCCAGGCCAGGCTCGTCGCCGTTAGATTCTTCTAGAGGACTAGTGCTGCTCCAGCTTTGTTACTGCTGGGCGTTGCATCAATCCAGCTTTGGCTGATGAGTGATGACCCGGCATCTGGTCTTTCAGAGAGAGCGGGAAAGGGGGCGCGGAAAAGGACTAGCACGTCGCTGGAAAGCGTGACTGGCTTTAGAGCAAGAGGGAAAGGGATCTAGTGCGACGAGTAGTAGATTTAGCTGGGTGACGGAGGAAAACCTGTTCGTTTAGGATGACAGCGCGTCATGAGCCTCCCTGACCCGGAGTCCACTCTGTACGCCGTCTTTGCATACGGCTCGGCGACGGGATACGCGTACGTCCACGTGAAGGACATACGGCTGCAGTACAGTACACCAGCACCAACCAGGAAAAAGTTATTCCGGGTGGGGGACCCGTGGAGAAACCGGTTTTGTAGGTGGAGCTGTGAATAAAACCCGTTTCCTCTTTTTCGTGGGTGGACGAAAAAAAAAACAGAGAGAGAGAGCAACGTGGCCTGGTTGGCGGGCAGCTGGCGCTTTCATGTTCGCGCCGCGCGGGCGGGCGCGGGTCCCGCGGGACAGCCGCATGTCGGTGGCGGAGCAGCGCCAGCTCACGCGCATTGACTGCCAGCCAGCGTCCTCCGTTTCCTGGCTAGGCTGTCACATGGTTGGGCGGGCGCCGCGCCCTTTTCGTGTGGGCCCGCCGACATGGGTGGAGGGATGTGGAGTGAGCACGCAGATGCTCATGACGGTCGACGCGCATCATGTTCCTCTCCCGCTTTCAATTATTGCGTCGTGCCTGATGATGATGATTAACCCCCTCCGTTTTAAAATTATTTTATTATTTTTTTATTGAAAGTAAAAAAATGGGGAATCCTGCCTGACCCGGTGAAAAAAAATGTTTGGATGCAGGGTGCTGATCTTCGTGCGTCTGATCGCGTTCACCCTGTTCGTGATCTGGCGTATCTCGCACAAGAACCCGGACGCGATGTGGCTGTGGGTGACATCCATCGCGGGCGAATTCTGGTTCGGCTTCTCCTGGCTGCTCGACCAGCTCCCCAAGCTCAACCCGATCAACCGCGTCCCCGACCTGGCGGTCCTGCGCCAGCGCTTCGATCGGGCGGACGGCACCTCCCTGCTCCCGGGGCTTGACATCTTCGTGACCACGGCCGACCCGTTCAAGGAGCCGATCCTGAGCACGGCGAACTCGATCCTCTCCATCCTCGCCGCCGACTACCCGGTCGAGAAGAACACGTGCTACCTCTCGGACGACTCGGGCATGCTGCTGACCTACGAGGCGATGTGCGAGGCCGCCAAGTTCGCCGAGATCTGGGTGCCGTTCTGCCGGAAGCACGGCATCGAGCCGCGCGGCCCCGAGAGCTACTTCGAGCTCAAGTCACACCCGTACATGGGCCGCGCGCAGGAGGACTTCGTCAACGATCGCCGGAGGGTGCGCAAGGAGTACGACGAGTTTAAGGCCAGGATCAACGGCCTGGATAACGAGATCAGGCAGAGGTCCGATGGGTATAATGGGAACACCAAGGAGGGCGAGCCCAGGGCCACCTGGATGTCCGACGGCATGCAGTGGCCCGGGACGTGGGTTGAGCCGTCGGAGAACCACCGGAAGGGTGACCACGCTGGAATCGTCCTGGTAAGTCCTCGTCTCCATTCTCACTTTCTCAGTTCAGTAGAGTAGATTAGCTGTTTTTTTTTTCCTTGCAAATGTAAGGAAAAAAGCAAATAAAAAAAGAAAAGAAAAGAAAAGAAGAGGGAATCGAATAGGATGCCAGTGCCATGCAAGAACGACGGACTGGATTGATGGCCACGAGCGCAACCACTGGACACTGCCGAATGTGCTCTGTTTTCATGTGGCCGAGACAGCCGTAGGAGAGATGCGGGGGTGGTTGGGGTGGTCCTTTCCCCCCGACACCGCCACGACATCAACTTTAAATCCCTATTCAATTCCGCTTGCCATGTTAGTGGTGGCGGGGCCGTACTGTTGCTTCCCCATCAATCGGTGCCCGTCTCGGCATGGTTAACTTAATCACCGGTTATTAGTAGTAGTACTACAGTAGTAATTTGGCAGCTTAGTAATTTCACATTCACATTTTACCGACACAAAGTTACTGGTACTAGTTAACTTGCGAAGTGAAATTACCCACTGTAACTGTGAAGAGTAAATACCATAACGGAAGATTGGAGTGCAGTTGGTAGTAGTGACTGTGCATGGAGCTTTGCTGACGACGACAATGGTGCACGCAGGTGCTTCTGAACCACCCGAGCCACACCCGGCAGCTCGGCCCGCCGGCGAGCGCGGACAACCCACTGGACTTCAGCCTGGTCGACGTCCGGCTGCCCATGCTGGTGTACGTCTCCCGCGAGAAGCGCCCCGGGCACAACCACCAGAAGAAGGCCGGGGCGATGAACGCGTTGACGCGCGCGTCCGCCGTGCTGTCCAACTCGCCGTTCATCCTCAACCTGGACTGCGACCACTACATCAACAACTCGCAGGCGCTGCGCGCGGGCATCTGCTTCATGCTCGGCCGCGACAGCGACACCGTCGCCTTCGTGCAGTTCCCGCAGCGGTTCGAGGGCGTCGACCCCACCGACCTGTACGCCAACCACAACCGCATCTTCTTCGACGGCACGCTGCGCGCGCTCGACGGGATGCAGGGCCCGATCTACGTCGGGACGGGGTGCCTTTTCCGCCGCGTCACGCTGTACGGCTTCGACCCGCCGCGGATCAACGTCGGCGGGGCGTGCTTCCCGGCGCTCGGCGGGATGTTCGCGAAGACCAAGTACGAGAAGCCCGGGCTGGAGATGACGGCCAAGGCGGCGGCCACCGTCGCCAAGGGCAAGCACGGGTTCCTGCCCATGCCGAAGAAGAACTACGGCAAGTCGGACGCGTTCGTCGACTCCATCCCCAAGGCGTCGCACCCGTCGCCCTACTCGGCCGCCGAGACCGCCGTGAACGCCGACGAGGCGTCCATCGCGGAGGCGGTGAACGTGACCACGGCGGCGTACGAGAAGAAGACCGGGTGGGGGAGCAACATCGGGTGGGTGTACGGCACCGTCACGGAGGACGTCGTCACCGGCTACCGGATGCACATCAAGGGCTGGCGCTCCCGCTACTGCTCCATCTACCCGCACGCCTTCATCGGCACCGCGCCCATCAACCTGACGGAGCGGCTGTTCCAGGTGCTGCGCTGGTCGACCGGGTCCCTCGAGATCTTCTTCTCCAAGAACAACCCGCTCTTCGGCAGCACTTTCCTCCACCCGCTGCAGCGCGTGGCCTACATCAACATCACTACGTACCCGTTCACGGCGCTGTTCCTCATCTTCTACACCACGGTGCCGGCGCTGTCCTTCGTCACGGGCCACTTCATCGTGCAGCGGCCGACCACCATGTTCTACGTGTACCTGGCCATCGTGCTGGGGACGCTGCTCATCCTCGCCGTGCTGGAGGTCAAGTGGGCGGGCGTGACCGTCTTCGAGTGGTTCAGGAACGGACAGTTCTGGATGACGGCCAGCTGCTCCGCCTACCTCGCCGCCGTGCTGCAGGTGCTGTTCAAGGTGGTGTTCCGGCGGGACATCTCGTTCAAGCTGACATCGAAGCAGCCCGCGGGGGACGAGAAGAAGGACCCCTACGCCGACCTGTACGTGGTGCGGTGGACGTGGCTCATGGTCACGCCGATCATCATCATCCTCGTGAACATCGTCGGGTCCGCCGTGGCCTTCGCCAAGGTCCTGGACGGCGAGTGGACGCACTGGCTCAAGGTGGCCGGCGGCGTGTTCTTCAACTTCTGGGTGCTGTTCCACCTCTACCCCTTCGCCAAGGGCATCCTCGGGAAGCACGGCAAGACCCCCGTGGTCGTGCTGGTCTGGTGGGCGTTCACCTTCGTCATCACCGCCGTGCTCTACATCAACATCCCGCACTTCCACAACTCCGGCGGCGGCCACCACGCCAAGCACGCCGGCGCGCACGGCGCGCACCACGGATCCAGGCACGACGACATCGTCTACGCGTGGCCGTGACGAGGTGGAGGACCTGATACAATCAAAAACCGAAACCAACAAATGAAGAGTACGTCGCGTTCGTTCCCCAATCCTCTACACACCCGACGACTTGCTGCTGCTGCTGCTGGTGTAGAGTGAAGACAGAACAACCACAACCACATATTGGATCGAGCGACCCGCCAAAATTTCTTTTTTTTTTTCTTTCTTCTTTCTTTCTTTTAGTTTTGTCCAGAAATTGAAAGATGGTGTTGATTTGATTTAGTTTTTTAATTACCTGTGGTAATTAATTATGTACCTACTTATACATTACGCGAAGAACACTTGGAGAGAACAAGAAGGGATGGAGCGGCTCATGCTGTGGACTTGAGAGTATCTGCCTGTCTGTCTCCTGTACATTGCCGCTGGAGTCACACACACAGTGAGCTCTAGAGAGAGAGTGGGACCCGGGTATTCTTTTAGTATATGGAAACAATAAATTTAATTTCATTCTTGATCAAGGGCTGCTGCATGCATGTGGCCGGGAATCTTGTAAGTTGTTGTCCGCTGCTTGCTTATTAATCTACTGATCGCTGTGTGAAATTGTCAATGCTGAACGAACTGTCTTTGCGTGATGTTGTCGTCCCTTGTGAACTGGAATTTTTCGTGCTGCGCAGCGTGTTTTGACTATCCTCCCTTCCCTGCGCGATGCCACCAAACCTAAAACTACAGGCTGCCATGTGAACTTGCGACCGTCGTCTTCTCCGCCCTGAACGTGAACACGAACCGTTCCTAGTATGTCAGAGACTCGAGCGCACCAGCATTTCGTGGCTTGAGCTGCACTCCGGTCCAGCTGGGAATCAAGCTTTGGTTTTGACTAATGAGGTTGAGTCATGTGAACCTCTGCTATCTCTGCGTGGGGTGGCTCCTCTGTTTCCGTGTTAACAACAGCACCTAGCATAGATTCCAGCAGAGCTACTAGTAAAATTTTGCATCTCTGCTAAGCGAGCTTGGATTGATTAACCTACGTCAGTCGGGTGACTCCTATGTTTACGTGTTAAATATACTCCATGCCCTGAACAGTGGCGACGTTCAAGGCGTAATTAACCTGCGTCGGTTGGCTGGGTTCTGGGTCCGGGGAACAGAACCTTTCGCTTTGTTTTTGTGGGTAGCTGGAGGCTGGAGCTAGCGGCAGGAAAGTAAACCCTGGATGGAGGAAGGAAGCATCATCCGTTGTTGCGGACTTGCTGGCCACCGTTTCCTGACAACCTCGGTGGATCAACCGGCCGGCGCTGGCAGGGCAGGGCACGGCAGGGCAGAGAGGTACCGAGCCCCAACGTGACGCCCACAGCTCGAGCACCCTCTCTCTCGTGTCGTGCCCTGCCAAGGCTTGGCCTCTACTCCTGTCTCCCGCGCACATGCGCCCCCGTCAGTGGGGACACCTGTGATCACAATATGTGTAAGATAAGAGGCATCATGGTATACAAATTGCATTGCGTCCTGCATCATTGATCCTTGCTTGGAAAGATTCCGCATTCACGATTGGAGGAAAAAAAACTCTTATTACTCCTCCACCAAACAGCACTTGCTTCCATGGAGGAGTACGTGAACAAACAAACAAAGAGCAGGCAGGGCCGGCTCTGCGAAACCGGCGGCAGCGACGACTGTGCGTCCCCTCATCATTGGTGGTTCGTTAGCAGTACTGATGAATGGATGGATGGATGGATCATGGTGACAGACAGACAGACAGACAGTCGGCACTCGCACATGTGGCCGCACGAAGCGGAGAGAGAGAGAGAGAGAGAGAGAGAGAGTTGACGACGACGCGGCGTCAGGGAACGTTGGTTGGTTGGGCCACTGTCGTCGGCATCGCTGGGCCTCGCGGCGATCCCGCTAGATACATCGACCCAGCCAGCCAGGCTGTCCCGGTGCCCCACGAGGATTGCGAAGGAGCAGCCCTGCGTCGTCTTCCTCGATCTCCAGCAGCTTCTTCTCTTCTCTCTCCTCCCCACAAGTCTCTCTCCCCCGTCCATGATTGCTCCTGACGTTAATCAAGCTGGACTCGTCACTTAATCACCACGAGACAGTAACTCTGACAGGTCTCACACGCATGTTAAGCTAAGCTGGGTCAGACCGAGGTTATAGTATAATTAAACAGGATTCACATGCGTGTTAAGGTTTCAGGTTGGTGCTCGATCCGCCTCTTCCATCGATAGCGCTGCCTTTTAGTACTCCGTATCTTTTTTTTATTACTAGCCACTTAACGAGATCTCGATCTATGGATCAGGGCATCTGGGCGTACTGCCTGTCTGAAAAAGGCAGAGCAAACGAGAAGAAGGGATTTGCTTTGGTGAAAGTTGAAACGAGTGTAAATTCTCCATGCATACCTCAGCCTGACCGGCGAGCTATATAGGATTCTACTCCTCCAAGCATTATTGATTTGCAGTAGCGGAGAACAAGACGAGGACGAGGAAGGATGACCGTTAGCCTAGCATGGAGGAGGAGATGCGTTGTCGTTCCACGTTTCGTGCATCTGCCAAACCAAGCAGCTGTGTGTGGCATGCAACAGCAATGATCCATGGGACATGCCGCCATTGCCCGGCCGCAAACCTCCGCTCGTTCAAGCTAGCTCAAGAGTTCTCCGTTGCCGAGCAACCACATACAACAACTTGGCTGCGCATGCATGGCCTGCTAGCTGCCGGTCCGTTGGCCTATTCGTGCCCGAACAGACAGACTGTAATATAAGTCGGGGGGAGAAATAAACTAGAAACCGGTGTAGATATGAAAACTAGCCGTGACAAACGGCCCCGAAGTCAGAAAAGTTATCCTTACATTAGTGGACTTAAGTACCGTAACCCATGCATGTACTCCATCCAATGTTGACGATCCATCACCACTCGAACTGATTGATGCCGGTGCCCTTTTCTTCCTTCGATCGATCTGCGTCGACGGATAAAGCGGCGCGGCCGGTCCTTGCCTGTCAGAAAAGGGAAGAGCAAAAAGGGAGATTGCGTTTTGGCGTGCAAGCAAGGAACCGGCGACGCCTGTCAGCCAGCGGCTGGCTTTCGTGGAGCCTCTTCTGTGCTGCCTTTCACCATCGGCAATCAGTGATCGAAGACCTGACGTACTCCTACCGACACCTCGCCCCGTCGCAGCCAGTAGTGTCGGCTACCTACCTACCTGCCGGGCGTGTCGTCGCGGCGTGACCGACGGGCTCGACGAGCTGACCTGGTTCGCCGCGCGGTGCCTCGTTCTGGAAGCAGGCCACGAAGACAAGGAAGACCGACCGGCGGGAAGATCCGTTGAGTTCGGCGCAAAGCAGAGGAGGAAGAAAGGAGGGAAAATGGGCAGCCCAGTCACCAGTCCAGTTGAATCATGGGCTGGCTTACTTTAGTCACTACAGTAAAGACCATGTTTGTCTTGTTTCTTCTAGATTGCAGCCCGTCATCGTACTGGCGTTGCTAAGAGAAAGCCCATCCTATGTGAATTTCAGGCCCAAAGGTTTCGCAGCTTTTTACTTGGTGGGCTTTAAGAATGGAGTAGTCTTTTTTATGAACGGAAGCCCAAAAGGTCTTTTTTTTTTATAACAGGAAACCCAGAAGTGAGCAGCTTTTTTGTGAGTGGCTTCCGCTTTTGAACCCAGCGCAAGTTTTTTAGCTGCCACGAAAATCCTTTAGCAGTGTCAACGTGGTCGCAAAGTTAGACGGGAAAAAGAAACTAAAAAATGTCTACTATGAGTACTACACTTGTGTTTTTGTCATCAACAAAACAGTATTAAAATTTTGCGTGGCTGTCAAAGGTGTGGCCGTGACGAAGTGGGCCTAGCTACGACCAAACGGCCTCTATAATAAGCGGCCAGTTTCCGTTGCTCTAATTCTGTGTGTCAATAATTTGGCTATCATTACCTCATGATTCATTCACCGGGTGGCTCGCGCGCTCGGAGCACATGCTCTCGATCCCAGCAGTGGGGTGCGTAGCGATTGCGCACAGCAGTGCTCTGCTCCGACTGATCCATCTGCCATTGCCACGGGAGGTCCTCACACTCCCCCGCATTGATGGGTCCATGTAGATGAAGCAGGCAGGGGGGCAGTTGGGAAGCTGTCCGAGACCCAAGACGCCGCAGGCCCCGCCCCGACGGACGAGGGTGCCGTTTGAACGCAGTTGGATTCGGATAAAAAAAAATATATAGCGTTTTCTATAACGTTATAAAATTTTATGGATTTAAATTTTACTTAAAATTTTATAGTATCATAATACAAATTAATATACTTAAAATGATAAAATTATATAATCCAAACAAAGTAAGATTTTGAATTTTTAAAATTTAAATTATAGAATTCAAGAATCCAGCTAAAATCTCATGAACTAAATGAATAGATATTTTAAAATCCTAAAATATATATTTTAGAATTCAAAATCTAAATTCAGGATTCAAATAGGGCTGAGACGTGGAGCCTGGAGCTTTTTGCCATCCTCTCATATTGCCAGCTCCTATTTGCCATCCTCTCGAAATCAAACTCATTTGCCATCCAAGGCCACAAAAAGACTCAAAGTAGTTAAATAATTTGTTTGATTAGAAACTAAAAAATTGCTGGATTAAAAACTAAAATTACTGAACAAATTATGGAATAAGTTACTTAAACTAAACTAAAATTATTGAATACTTAGAAATTACTAAACTAGATCGACAAGTTACTTAAGTTACTGAATGACCAAAAATTACTCCTTTTGTTCAAAAAAAAATTTATTTTTAGGTTTGTCAGACTCTGTTTTGTTTCTCTCTTTGACCAAAGAATTTTCAAATTTTGGTTAACTTTATGAACACATAAATTACATATTATAAAAATATTTTTCGTGATGAATTTAAAAGTATAAATTTTATATTTTAAAGTTTATCAAATTTATATAAAATTCTTGATAAAAAGAAGAAAAAAACACAATCAACTAAAGCTAGAAATAAGTTTTTTATGGGACAGAGGTAGGTATTAAACTAGAAACTTACAAAATTAGTTTAGTAATTTCTAGTTGTTTAAGTAATTTTAATAAGTTATGACTAGAATTTACTCGGTTTAATTAGAAACTTATTCTCTTGGCCTCTTGATACTTTTAACTTCCATGCATCATATTTGATCATTTATTTTATTTATCTTTTTCATAGATATAAAAATAAATTAGTATTGTTTAAAACATTTCTTATGATAAATCCAATCACAATAAAATTAGTGTATTGTTATTTTTTTAATAAAATAAAGAGTTAAACATGACATTAAAAGTTAAAAGTTAAGAATTTAAAAGTGGAGCTAGGATAATAATTAAAAACTCTAAAATAATTAGAAACTGATTCACTAATTTTAGCTGTTAGTCTTATAAATTTTTAGTTTCTAATTAAACAAAAAGTAATTTAAATACTATGAATTTTTTTCAGGTGCTTAGATGGGCAAATGAGAGTTTGATTTCGAGAGAATGGCAAATGGGAACCGATTATTCGAGAGGATGACAAAAAAATAATTGCCCCGCGGCTCGGACAGAGGCAGCGCGCGGCACTGTTCAGTGCGGCCCCAGCCCGGCCTGTTCCTCGAGGTGACCCATCACCACTCCCGCCTCGCTTTCAGCACACCAATACCCTGTGGCGTCCTCTTCTCTGCCTCCTACCGAGGCCTGCTTGCTCTGAGTATCTGACCGCTTGATTGCTGGGATCATTAATTTGATGGACAGTCCTCTCCCTCTCTCTCATTACTCTGCTGTGTCTCTCCATCCCTCTGTTTGCTGCGGGAAGCCGGCACCCAAATGGAGACGACCGTGGCCAACACTGATTCAAAGATCCGGACCTACTCCAAGTAGAGTAGTGGAAATACTGCTAGTAGCTCTAGGGTTTGAAGACTTGTTGCGCTGCTGCCCAGCTTGTTCTGAGCGTGGTTTTGGAAACTGGTATTGGACGAATTTTCGCTTTGGTCAAAAATTACTTGGTTAATTAATTTTACTAGAAAAATTCGATTTTGGATGAAAAACTACTAAAATCGATTAATTTTTATCGTTTTCAAAACCCTGTTTTCGAGTGTCATTCCTGCCCACATAGGATTGGCAGCCATGCCCCATTGCTCCCGGTGAGAAACCGTCCCTCGATGGCCTTGGTTTGTCAGGCGACGCTCCGAATAGGATCAATCAGCTGGAACGACACCTATCTCGCTCAAGGCCAAAGAGAACCCTGAACCTCCCTCCGATCACTACTAACCTGTCTTAGGCATACAGTAGTCCATAGAAAAAACATTCTGAATCGGCAGAGGAACGCCACGCGCGTGGGCGCTGCAAAGACGCGCAGAAGGCAGCACCACCGTGACCGATCGATCCCTTCCACGCCATGCCTGAGCCGCGACTCTCTGCATGCAGGACCCCGGATCCATCGACGCCATGGGTGGCAGTAGGAGCAGAAACAAACGGCACGCATTGGCCATTCGTGCCCGAGCAATACTCCTAGCCTAGGCAGCAGGGCCTACTCCAGCTCCCAGAGTCCCAACAGTTCCTGCCGGGGCTGGCGGAGGCCGGAGATGGAGGCGAGCACGGGCAGGCGCGGCGAGTCGACGTCTCGCTGTTCCATTCGCTTCTCCTCTCCTCTCGCGCCGGTCGCCGGTCGTCGGCCCCGGACGGCGGGGACGGCGCGGCGCGGTCTTCCTCGCGGTCGCTTGGCAAGCCAACAGTGCGGGATGTGTGGTGTACTCCTACGTGCTGCAACCTGCTGTCATGCTGTGATACCCGTGGACTGAGCTGAGGGTTGGGGGCAGTATTCTCTTGCTCCTACTTCCACTGACAGTGTGCTCGTCTCGCACACGGCAATGTCTCTTCAACGGCTTGTTTATTTGCCCTAGCACAGTACTCCTAGTACTCGCTTTTTCTACCGTCAGAGTTTGGGAAGCGCGCGGTCAAAGCTGACTCCATCCGGTCCAGAATATCCGAATTTGACCATAAATGTGACTGAAAACCACAAAAAATGATGCAACTCCTAAAGTATTGCCACATAAAGCACAACTATATGTATTTCAAATAAATTGTCACTAAAGTAAAAAAAAAGTTTAACTACAACACACTTTAAAACTATTAGAGTACGAGTGTATTACAGCTAACGACTCATTTTGGTACGTAGAATTTTCTCCAAAATCGTACAAAATCATAAAAAATTAGTTTAATTTTATATAAAAAACACATGAAACAATAAATTTTCCTCCAATACAAAGAAGCCTAAAGCGTTTTGCACCGACCAAGTGAGTTTCAGGACTTCTAATCGCTGACCACGCATACGACTGAACGTCTTCGATCTCTAGTTCACTAGTAGTACAGGCTAGTATAGCTCATGTTCGAATTGAGCTCGCCAGCGAGAATTTCGATTTTATTTACTCGAGCGCATAGGTTGATGTTTCTTAGAAATCGCTCTCCATCCATTACTGTGACCGTGTTCACCTTAACCTCGACTACCTCAACAATGAAAGGGACGTAGCAGCGAACAGAAACAAAATTCCAAAAGTTCCGGTATCTGATCCTATGCCACTACTGTTAACAGCAAGGGCAGTCAAGTTATTAGACGTCGCAACACAGGGTGCACACTCGATCGCTGATACTCCTAGATCTGACCTCATTACCAGTGTCATTGTTACGATGAGCGCGCCACAAAACTTAAAAGCTAAGCTACCAAACAGACGGATCGATCGATATGAACCCTTTGGGATCTAGCATGTGATGCATGCAGGAGAAAGCAAGAACACAGGCTACCCCTTTACCTTTGCCATGCATCGATCCATGGCCGCTGCAAAAGCCCTTTAAGATTTGTCCTAGCTAAACAGTAACAACACCAAGTGCATGCTTTCACCTCTACCTAGAGCAGCAGCTGCTACTGCCTTTCTCTCCCTCTTTTGCTAGTTGCCCTCGCCCTTTTATCAGTGAAAGATGGTGGCGCCTCTTTGGGACGAATGGGACCATCCGTTTCAATTTTTGATGAACATGCAAAGTGCCCCCTAATCTTGTCGGCATCTTAGCTTAGTTTCGCCGGTTCTGGTGCGGCCGGCCGAGGGTGAACTCCAGGTTGAGGTCGCTGGTGATGGAGGTCGTCGTCTCGGAGACGCAGGAGTTCATGTCCGAGAGGATCTCCAGGCTCTTGGACTGCTGGATCTGATGATCCTGCAAAACATCGTTGTGATCGAGTTCAGATGGTGTCCAGCTGATAGATCGAGCTCACTGAAAGTAGAGAGCTTTGCTGCTCTAGCTGAAACAGTATGGATGTTTACCTTGAGAGATTGTATGCTTCCGGTGTTGGGTAAGCTTGTCCAGTCCTCCCTGTGGATATTGGATAACACCAATGGATACAAAATTCAGTGAGCACATTGAAAAAAATTCAATTAGTATGCGTCTCAGCTAACTGAAAAGACTACAGAAATAAATGTGTTTTTCTGCAAGAAACTGTCAGAGATTGGAGTACTACAAAAACATTGAAAAAATTGAGCCCACTGTACAATTCATACATTCATAATACTAGTAAAAAAAACTGTCCTTCCTTTGGTTGCATGATCCAATTGCTAGTAACAACTGGTACACAGTGGTAGTAAATTATGTCACCCTTTCACTACTCTGCATGCAAAATTTATGAACACCAAACCCTGTGCTGACAAAAAGGCCACAGGTACGCATATAATGAGATCGTAATTGAGACACACACAGCTGCCTCGGTGCCCATGTCAAAATGATGCTGCTGGTCTCCATGAAGTAGGGTACTCCTAAGTACTTTCTGAGACCATCATATTTATTGGGAACTGATTCGATCTTCGCAAGGGAATGGACGATGTGCATGTGGGCAAAAGAAAAGAGGCTTCCTACTTTCCCATGCCCTAACAAAGCAGAAAACTAAAGCGCCACCAGGTGGGTAGGTCGATCGAGAGACGACAGTGTATGGTCATGGCAATGGCACCAGGTTAAAGCAGGGCTCTTGATCCAGGTTTAATCCAAACTTTTGCCATTTTCGTGCAGCAAAAGCTTGTATTATATTCCTACTGTCTCCTACTATATGCGTCTAGATGCAGACAGACATAAAGCTAGCGATGGTGTCATGGTGACCACCTTGCGGAGCAACTCCATAGGGCAGCATGCATGAGCATCGGTACCGCTCCCATGATCGTTACAAGCAGCAGAAGCAGCTAACCTTCCATGTCGAGGCGCGGTCTCCGGCCTGCCTCCTCCGCCGTAGCCGTGCAGATCCACCGAGTTGTCGTCGCAGATCTCGCCGGCGGACCCGTTCTCGAACCCATCAGCTTGGTCTGCACAGACGCAAAGAATCAGCATATACCATGACAACAACAAGTGATGGTGAATCTTAGTGATGGCCAGAAGAAGAAACTTCACACAGCAAAAAGAGAATATATGAAACGGAAGGATGGAGAAGGCTCATGTTAGCATCTATTCCAAAGCCAGGAGATCGATCAAAGCGATGTTCTACTGCTCACCTAACGAGGTTGCCGGCCTTTCTGTGTTCTTCACGGTCCTGTACATCTGCGACACAAGCAACGTGGCAAAAGACAGTGTTAAGAGCCAAGCATTTCGTTTCCATCCATCCATTTAGAGAATCTAACTACCCAAAGCAGGAACTTTAGCAAAAAGAAAACATAAGATTTGCGTTTGCAGGAACAACATGGGCCGCGAGATTTGACAAGACAGCTATACCTGAATATGGAGTACGGAGTAGTATATCAAAAGCAAAGAGGAACGATAAAGAAACCCAATTAGAAGTATTATTATTCACATTCTCATCGTAAAGTTGATCATGCGTGTGCAGACCAGTCGTAGAGGTAGACGGAAAGTTTTACTGTAGTTTGGTGGCCTAGATGTGAAAACTAACTCGCATTTCTACTTGAAAGCTATTGTTTACCTAGCCATGCAGAAGTTTCCACGATTTCACAAGCGATAAAAGGAGCAGGAAACCACTACAGGCAACCACACTGTGCATACTCAAGGTCCATCCTTCTGGCCTATCGCTTTCTTTCATTCACTTCAAGGTCTTGATCTGTCTCATGTGCACTACGGAGCACTGTCGGTACTACTGTGTCGACTAGCAGTAAAAGTCTACTCCAGCAACGCTGTGGCTAAACAGACAGACCCGTACGCCAACAGATCCATAGATATCGATCCTACTCCTACTATACAAGCACGTGTTCGTGTCACTGATCTTCATATCAGTTTCCCTGATTCTGATGCTAAATCCAGTGTTTTTCACACATATCTGAAGGATTTGTATAAATTGCAAAGTGCATGAAGAGTAGTAGTATACTACTACTAGTAGTTACCTGCAAGTGCGACTTTACATGGGCCAGGGTGAGATCCTTCACGTCCATCAGCTCAAGAACTGACTTTGGCGTTGCGCCTGTTAATTTATCATCGTGTAAGACGCAGGCAGAATCACGCAGAAAAACAAGTGTCATGAGAGCAAACCGTTACTGCTAATAACATCTTAAGAGATCAGAGATTCAGATTTGAAGAAAAAAAAAAACGGCCAAGAACACACGACATAGAGGAAAGGATCGAAAGAGATGATACAAAACAAAAGCATGATCTACTAGCTACGCGGGGTGGAAGGCACGAGGTGTGCCGTGTGCGTGCATGGAGGAGCAAGTCATGGAAGAAGTAGGGCACGTACGGTCGTGGCCGCCGAGGAGCTCGACGGCGTGCACGAAGCGC
>BCLH01000210.1:185882-198673 GCA_001602315.1 Zoysia pacifica
AGAGAGGAATCTGGGAAAATTGTCGTTTAGGAGTACGGCTCCCAAGCAGAGGGTTTGATGATGAGTTAATGACGGTGGCAGCACTAGACTACCAGCACCCCGCCGGTCCATGACGCAGCTCGTAACTATGGAAAAACGGTTCCAACCGTTTTGATGAAAATCGTAAAAACAGTTGAAAAACGTTTTAAATTGAAAAATTAAAATTTGGCTTTTGATGAAAATCGTAAAAACAATTGAAAAACGTTTCAAATTGAAAAATTAAAATTTGGCTTTTGTAGTTTGTGGTGAAACCTATTTGGATGGTTTATTTTTTAAAAATATTAATTTTTTTTGAAATTTTCAAAGTTTCTGTATTTGAAAAATGGTAAAACCAAAAGGCAAACCAGCAAAACCGATAAAATTAGAGGGTAAATCTAAAAAAAGACCAATATATTTATTATAAAATTTCAGATAAATTCCGTTCAAATTTTATTTTTTTAATTTGAAACGTTTTTTTAACTATTTTTCACAGTTTTCATCAAATCAGTTGCGACTGTTTTTTTATAGTTTGATCGATAACTTAAACCCAGTGGACACACCATAGATGGGATTAAAGCAGATTTATTCACATCCATCTTTACATTTAGAGCTGTCGAATGAATGAATCAACAGATAAAATAAATTTTTTATTTTTTTTAAACAGTAGACTTTATTTATAATCTCACATGTCATTCAACCCAGTAGCATCAGCTCATATCTTCCCACCTCAAGTAACATTTGCTCTCGATGAGAGGGCGCGCAAGACCTGCTGAAGTGGAGATCGCCTTGCTTAAGTTAGGTGGTTAGTTCTCTTCTCTCCATAGCTCAAGCGTATCAAGGCTTTTTGGGTGAGGTACGTACAGATCCCTTGCGTGATCAGGGTCGTTGGCACATGTTTTCCTTGCTACCTTCCGGGCCCCGTCGATCCATCCGTGCAATCGTTTTCCCAGAATCATGCACCATCTATCACGCTGATCTATTCGATCGCGGCACACGACATCAAAACCCCTTTTCCTTCCTCCCGCTTTGAACCGCAGTCTGAACACGTACGTTCGTGGGCGGTGCAAGACAGGCGCATGACTTTACCCTCGCGTCCAGCTGCATCACAGCATCAGGTGAACCTGCTTTGGAGCGCAGGATTTTCTTCAATCCAAAGAAGGCCTTAGCCCCGGACTGTTCCAGGACAGTTCCCAGCTCCGGCTGCCATCCTTGCTGCCAGCCAGGAACCAGCTGGTCGATCGACATGTCGACAGTTCCCAGCTCCGGGTGCAACTATTTTTGGGGCTGTTTTTCCTCCGTTGAGAATGGTTACTCAACACGAGATAGTTGTACATGGACTCAGAAATCGTTCAGGCGGTGTTCAAAGACTGTATCGAGATTTATGGAGTTTGCGGTTAAATACAGCCCGGAAACTGCAGCGCCGGTGGTGCTGGATTAATTTTAAAAGGCATTTGTTTACTGAAAAATTCTGGACGAATAGAACGGCGTGGTATTCAGAAGCTAGCGCGACCGGCCTGTCAGCGACACTGGACTGTACAACCATTGAATGGAGTCGCAGTGCAGTAGTACGTACAATCATCGGTGTAGGCCATTTGAATACTCCTGCACAGGGTACTCAGACAATGAGACAGAACGGCGGCCGACACAAGTTTACGTTCATGCATCTCTTACGGTTTTTTTTCCTTGTAAAATGAATTAATCCTTGTAAAATATTTTCGAAATTTTTATAAAATTTCTACGTTTCAAATAGAGCCTCGCTAAGAATAGGCTAGGAAAAATTAATTCTTGTAAAATTTCTACAAATTTTTTAGTATAAAATTTTTGGGGTGCAAAAGAAGCCTCAGTGAGAAAAGGCCGGGAAGAAGAACCATACAGCGTGCGGGCGGCCGCGTGACAATGACTCTGCGCGCGCGTCTGGCTGGGGATAGGGGCAAAGAAAGAAAAAGAAGCACAACGTCCTGCCGGACGGGGCCTCCGGCTACCCCGCTGCCCCGTGGGCCCCCCAAAAGTGCCCCCCTGCAAAAACACGTGGCGCGAGAGGGGCCGTTGGCGGGCGGCATCGGACGGGGCGGAGGCGGCTCCGTCCGACAGGACGTCCTGCCTTCGCCCGCTTCCTGCGGATAGGAGAGCCTACAGCTTTCAGTGCGATGGAAACTTAAGGTTGGGGTTCGTCGGAATCGTCGCTGCCAGCAAGACTCGATTCACACAAACAAACCATAGCCCAAACAGCAGCAGCTCCGAGACGATCGAGCGTCGACTGCCGCTGCTGTTGCTGCCGTGAGGTTATTGGAGGAATGGAGGTCTAAGGTTGTGTTTAGTTTGTACTTAATGTTTACCTTACCAACATTTATCATCATCACCAATACGAGGGTATGGCCAAATTGTTGGCAATCTAAGTAAAAATAAGATTGTTTGAATTGTTACCTTTCCAAATTTTATAATTTCTTTATATGACATGTGGGATCAATATTATTTTTTTTAAAAAATATGATCATATGAGATTTTATTTTATAGATTTAATCGTAACAAACATAATGATGCAAACAGATTATAAATTAGATTAGCAGTTTTAAAAATATTATCAATTAAAGCTAGCTAAAACAAAGAAGCAAGCATTTAATTCAAACAATCAAGGGCTGCCACCTCATCCTTCAATGGCAGCGAGGCTACGCCAATCTTTGGCGGACGTTTTCTCCACCAACGGTTTACCATGGCTTTTGGTCTAGCATTGCCAAATTTTTTAGGGCATGCCAAATAATAGTTGTGAATCAAATGTTCTCTAAATTGCATTGGCTTACCAATATTTGGTGTGGTAAAAATTGGCAACAATCTAAACATGCCCTAAGTCTTATCGGCGGAGAAAAAAATGGAAATGGCGTGGTCAAAACAGCCTTTTTCCTCCACGTCCATTTACGGCGACAAGAAACGAGCACGTTCTGCAGGTCGCAGCGCCGGTCGATGCGTCGGCATCCGTTCTTTGCCCTCTTGGACCAGTGCAGAACTCAAAGCACATTGCGCAGGCACTGCATGGAATATACTTATAGCTATATGAGGTAGTAGTACATCATAGTAGGAGTACATCATCAGCTGTCTTAGGAGTATTAGTCTACTCCCTTTGTCTTAAAATATAATTATTTAGCTTTTTTAATAGTTAAATTTTTTAGCTTGACTATTAATAACAAAAAATTAATAATATTTTATTACATATAGTTTAATTTTGTTCAAATCCAAAAATATTTATATTTTGAGAAAAAAAAATTTTATTGTAATCAGAACACAGTTTTATGTCAGCTCTCAACCATCCAGTGGTAACGATCAGGATTTACAAAATCTCGGTTTTACAGTTTTTAATAAAATCGGTCCGGTTCGATTTAAGAAGATCTGTCGATTTTAGTTTAATAAATTAAAAAAAATTAAAATTCAAAAAAATTTAAAAATTCAAAATAAATCAAACCAGCCGATAAACTGAAAAAACTAGTGAAAAACCGCTCCAACCGATTTGATTTTAAATTAAAAAAAATAAAAAAAACCAATAACCCGTTAAAATAGATCAATTTTCTATAAAAATTTTAATTTTTAATTTACTCCGTTTTCGAGACGGACGAGGGCAAAATCACCACCAATGCCGTCGTCCATGGAACACAAGTCTCGAGGAGGGAGGGCACCGGCATCTCGAGCTCGAACCAGTCGTCCACGGGAATTAATGGCGGCCGCCTCGGGAACCGCGCGTAAATGCAGCGCGCAGGCAGGGCATCCATCATCCATCGCCTCACCTGTCCCTCCCTCCCTCTGCCCCCTGCCACGAGCGGCGACTTCTTTCGGAACAAATGGACACCACGACTTCGGGGGGCCGATTTGTCAGAGCTCTCCTCGTAAATATAATCGTGGTGAGATCGAGGGGGGAAGGGGATCGGCAGGGCATGCACGTGAGGCTCCAGATCTCGGATGATTCGAAATGTTTGTTCTACTCTGCCCAATATTACTGCTACTGGAGTAGTACTTAAATTCGTCTTAAATTATAAATTATTTTATATTTAATAATTTTTTAAATTATAAGTTATTTTTAATTTTAATACTTTTTTTAATACTTCTCTATTTTATTTTTTTAACACATTTTATATTTTTTAATTTTTTAGTTTTTATGTTTAACTATAAAACGATTTATAAATCAAAACAGAATGAGTAATAAACTAGTACCAGAGGATTATCACCGTCTCTTCAGTCTTCAGCTAGTGGACGAATTACAGTTCTGTACTTAACTCGGTCCAACGCGCGCGCAGTGACAGGCCTAGAACCAGGGCATATTCTGATAGTTGTCACCTTTTGACTTTGCCCGATTGTCGAGGCTAATCACCCTCTCGCCGTTTCAGACATCAGACTGCTTCGATCCGGCCCTTCCCTTGTTATTACCTACTGTAGTAGAGTGAGGTGCAAACATATACTCCTACGCCGTGGACATTTCATTAGCACTACCCCTACCCTTGTGACATTGTATTCTCGTGGTCTCGATCTGCAGATGGTGTTGTTATACAATGCAACAGGGGGTTTTACTAAGTTGCACTGTCTTTGTCTCAAATTATATGTTTCTACGGAGTAATACACTTTTTTCTTATCGCAATTCTTCTTCATCTCTATCCTAGCACTACTGATCACATCCCATTCCGACTCCATCATTCGTACTGGCAGTACGGGATGCACGGACCAAAGTCAACTCTCGGTCCCTAGAAAGGCGAGGACAGGATACATTCAGCACCTCCTCTTCATCGGTGCCACTGCCGGTGAAAGGAAGCATATATAGACATTTCAGTATAGCTAGATGGAAGGAAGCTGCCACAGTGCTGGCCACGCCGACAAGGAACGGAGTCAGGAGACTTCACTATTCACTAGTGCGCTTTCGCATGTGCCCGTTCTCGGCAGCCTCGAGGAGGAATCATCAGTAGCTTAATCAAAGATATGGTAGTCTATGATATTGCGAGAGAGAGAGAGAGATGTTGATTAGGAGTATGTATAAAATGGGGTCAAGAGACGACGAAAGGTAGGATCCTTCTCTGAATCGTGCTATTCCTAGCTCTCTCGGACCACCATCGATCCGTGCACGAGAGCATTGATCAGAGCTCGCGTGATGTCGTTATTAAAACGGAGCCGGCTCTGGATCTTGGTCGCTCGTCAAGTTGTCACACTGGCATTTAACTAATCCCCCCAAGTGATAATGCTAATGCTACTGGTCTGCCAGATCGTTGACCACACCACCAACCAAGAGCAGGAATCAATCAGCAAGATAAATATACTACGCAGATGTGCATTGAGAATCTCTGCAAAAGCGAGTAGATCGGTCTACAAGTGAAGTGGCAGTTTTTTTTGCTCTGGAAACATGCCGCTCTTTGTAATGATTAAACAAAATATAAGGCGGAAAAGATGGAGGCAGACATGCCCAGGAATAACGAGAAGCACTGAATGCCATATATGTAGCAAAAAAATAGTTATATCCGGATAGTACGCATTACAAATATTCTTTTGGGAATATATTTCAATCTGATTGTATAGTATTAAAAACATATTTTTGCCAAAACTGGGGCAGTTTGACCTGAACACAGTGCACGTGCTGGACTTATCTCGACATGGTTCAGTCCGTTGCGGACTGTTGGTGGAGGCCCACTGAGATGGCTCGTCTGTTCCCAATTTTTTGCCATGAAGGTGGAGGCCCACTAAAGAGTAGACGTTGCTCACAATCGAAATTACCCAAAACTCCCGATGATACGGCTCTTACGCTGTACGGTGAGATCTCTCGGAGAGCCCACTTGACGGCCCATTAATCTCCGCAAGTCAGGCCCAAAATATTTCTTGTCTGTCCGCCCAGCATTGCCGCAACCCATTGCTTGACGACGGTCCACAAGAGGCCCAGGCCCATTGACAAGGGCGAGCTCGCGAGGGAGACGAAGCATCGTCTGTGGGTTTGGACTCCAGAGACATCCAAACGGGGTCTGAATAAAGGGGAAAAAAATCCGGGAGGGGAAAAAAAAAAAAAAACTCGACACGAAGAGACCACCGCTGTGCAATCTCCTACCGCACCCGCGTCTAGGGTTTCCGCCGCTGCCAAATCCTCTGCTCGCCGCCGGCAGCCATGGGCTCCAGCGACGACGAGCGCGTCGCCGTCAAATCTTCCAAGCACCACCACCGCGAGAAGGACAAGGACCGGGACCGCTCCTCCTCGCACCACCACCGCGACAAGGAGCGCGACCGCGAGCGCTCGTCGTCGCGGCACCACCGCGAGGACAGGGACGGCGACCGCGACCGGGACCGCCACCAGCGAGAGAAGGAGCGAGACCGCGAGGAGCGGAAGGAGCGGGAGCGGGAGGAGCGGAAGGCGCGGGAGCGGGAGGAGCGGAAGGCGCGGGAGCGGGAGGAGAAGGAGCGGGCGCGGGAGGAGCGGGAGCGGGAGAAGGAGAAGGAGCGAGCGCGGCGGCGCGAGGAGAGGGACCGCGAGGAGCGGTCCAGGCGTCGGGAGGCGGTCGACGAGGAGGACGAGGACCGCGACCGCAAGCGCCGCCGCCGGTCCTCGCACCACCACCACCACAACCGGGACGCGGAGCCGGAGGAGGCGGCGCTCAGAGAGGAGATCGACGATGAGGAGGCGGAGAGACGGCGGCAGAAGAAGAAGGAGGAGGACATGGAGGCCGAGCAGCAGCGGCTCGACGACGAGATGGAGCGCCGTCGCCGCCGGGTGAGGGAGTGGCAGGAGAAGCGACGTGCGGAGCAGATCGAGAAGGACGGTGCAGGCAGTGCCTCTGCTGTTGCATCCGGCGAGGCTGATGGCAAGGAGGGGAAGAAGTGGACCCTGGATGGAGAGGAGTCTGACGAGGAGGGTGATAAGGAGGATGGCAAGAAGGCAGAGGAGAACGGCGGCGCCGGTGACATGGATGTTGATTTGCCGAATGGTGGTACCGATGCCAATGGGGGTGCTGGTGTGGACGAAGATGAGATCGATCCGCTTGATGCGTTCATGAACTCCATGGTGCTGCCTGAGGTTGCCAAGCTGGAGAGTGCTGCGGTGGCAATGGACACTGCACCTGCTGCCGCTGTTGATGACAAGAAGGATAAGAGCATGAATGATGCTGTGAGTAATGGGGATAAGAAGGGGCCGAAGAGGACGATGGGGAGAATTATGCAAGGGGATGACTCAGATTCTGATTATGCTGATGAGGATGAGGATGGGGTTGGAGAGGAGGATGGGGTTGGAGAGGAGTTCATGAAGCGTGTCAAGAAGACAAAGGCTGAAAAGCTGGCAATTGTCGACCATTCGAAGATTGACTACCAGCCATTCCGGAAGAATTTCTATATCGAGGTGAAGGACATCACAAGGATGACAACGGAAGAAGTGGGGGCCTACCGGAAGCAATTAGAGCTCAAGGTGCATGGGAAGGAGGTGCCCAAGCCAATTAAGACATGGGTGCAGAGTGGGCTGACCAGCAAGCTCCTTGACACCATCAAGAAGCTCGGTTTTGAGAAACCAATGCCTATACAGGCACAAGCGTTGCCGATTATAATGAGTGGACGTGACTGTATAGGAATCGCAAAGACTGGATCTGGTAAGACTTTAGCGTTTGTTCTTCCGATGCTAAGGCATGTCAAAGACCAGCCCCCTGTTGTTCCTGGGGATGGCCCTATTGGCCTTATTATGGCTCCTACCAGAGAACTTGTGGTGCAGATACACTCAGACGTTAAGAAGTTCTCTAAGGTCCTTGGCATCAACTGTGTTCCTATCTATGGGGGTTCAGGGGTTGCACAGCAGATTAGTGAACTGAAGAGAGGTGCTGAAATTGTCGTTTGTACGCCAGGCAGGATGATTGATATCCTCTGCACCAGCAGCGGAAAAATTACTAACCTTCGAAGAGTGACATTCTTGGTGATGGATGAAGCTGATAGGATGTTTGACATGGGCTTTGAGCCTCAGATCACTCGGATTGTTCAGAACACCAGGCCAGATAGGCAGACAGTACTTTTCTCTGCCACTTTTCCGCGGCAGGTGGAAATACTGGCACGAAAGGTCCTCAGTAAGCCTGTCGAGATTCAGGTAGGTGGCAGGAGTGTTGTGAACAAAGATATCGCACAACTGGTTGAAGTGCGACCAGATAATGAGAGGTTCCTTAGGCTGTTAGAGTTGCTTGGTGAGTGGTATGTTAAGGGGAAAATTCTTGTTTTCGTCCATTCGCAAGATAAATGTGATTCTCTACTAAAAGATTTGTTCCAACATGGTTATCCATGCCTATCTCTGCATGGTGGTAAAGATCAGACTGATCGTGAATCAACAATTACTGATTTCAAGAGCAATGTCTGTAGCTTGCTGATAGCTACTAGCGTTGCTGCCAGGGGTTTAGATGTAAAAGAACTTGAGCTGGTTGTCAATTATGATGTTCCCAACCATTACGAGGACTATGTTCATCGTGTTGGGCGTACGGGTCGTGCTGGTAGAAAGGGTTTTGCTGTGACTTTTATCTCTGAGGAAGAGGAGCGGTATGCACCAGATCTTGTTAAGGCTCTGGAGCTCTCTGAACAGGGTGTTCCACAGGACCTGAAAGCCCTAGCTGACCGATTTATGGCGAAGGTGAAGCAGGGTACAGAGCAAGCCCATGGTACAGGTTATGGTGGCAGTGGTTTCAAGTTCAATGAGGAAGAGGAAGAAGCACGAAAGACTGCAAAGAAGGCTCAGGCAAGGGAATATGGATATGAGGAGGATAAGTCGGATTCAGATTCTGATGATGAAGGGGGTGTGCGTAAGGCAGGTGGAGACCTTGCGCAAGCTATTGCTAATGCACAGGCAGCTGCTGCTTTGGCTGCAAGCAAGGCTGCTAGTACTGCTAGCCAGCCAGTACCAGGATCTGCGGCAACCCCGTTGATTCCTATTCTTGCTGCTGCTAACCAACAAAACGATGAGGCCACAGCTCGTGCACTCCAGGCTGCAATGAACTTACAGCAAAATTTGGCGAGGATACAGGCGCATGCAGTTCCAGAGCACTACGAGGCTGAACTTGAGATAAATGATTTCCCACAGAATGCTCGCTGGAAGATCACTCACAAAGAGACATTGGCTCCTATTCAGGATTGGACTGGAGCTGCTATTACTACTAGGGGAACATATATTCCTCCAGGAAAAATTGTTGGAGCAAATGAGCGCAAGCTGTACCTGTTTATTGAGGGCCCGACAGAGTCATCTGTGAAGAAGGCAAAAGCAGAACTGAAACGTGTCCTTGAGGATTGTGCTAACCAGGCTCTGAATCTTCCTGGATCTGCTCAAACCGGAAAATATTCTGTTATTTGAGTTGCAGAGCAGACAATGACATGGCAATATCTCGGGAGAGCTAGATTTTTATGGAGAAGGTATATCATACCCTTAGGTTGAATATTTAGCTGGTAGATGTGCATAATAATATACAAAAATTTGTTGTTGCTTAAAACTAAACTCTGTTGGTGTCCAGCGTACCCAACATACATTCTTTTCCTTTTGTATTTGACTCATACTGATTTTTAACACTGTTCAGTTTTGTGCTATTTTTTCCTTATATATTTTACTTGCTGACAGTTCACTGGATTTGTTTGCTCTGCAGCTCCTAATTGTTTGCATGCCACAACGACACTGATGGATTGCTACTTTCATATTTGAAGTCTCTCCAACGCCACAATTAAACTATTAATTCAAGTCTTTTATAAGGCTGCAAATGTTTACATAATGTCACATGGTTACTATGGAAATCGTCTAACACGATTGTTGTATTGGGGTGTTTCGACAGTTTGTACTGACTTCTTTTGGCTGCCTTTGGACAGAAGGGTTAGAACAGGCGGGTGGCTCGCATTTTAGTGCTGCAAGTGAAGGAAGGCACCAAGCTTTCTGGTGCGGTTTTGAAAGTGCTGGTTGTGTTATGAAAACTTGAAAACTATTATATCTGTTTTATTATGGATATTGTTCTATTTATGAGAGACAATAAAAAGATTGTGTGACTGATCTAATTAATCTAGGTGTACGTATTGCTTTGCCTGTTCGGAGCTGAGAAGCAATAGTTTTCTGTTTTGGTTTGGTTCTACTTACCCTTCATTACTTGTGCGTTCTGATTCTTGCCTGCTTCTGTGTTTAAAAAGGTGCAGTGATGTTCTTGTTTTGGTCTTCAGTTGCAGTGTTGTGTGGTTACAAGCGGAGAGGACCAGCTTAGCCTTTTTTGAGGTGCTGCAGCTGGTGTCATCTGAGGAGGCTGGAGTACTGGCTGTGCTTCATTATCTTACATTGTCTTTCATGTAGGTCTCAATCTTTTCTTCATGAGCGAGATATTTGTTGTTGATCAGAAGAAGAAAAGCCGGTATTTTCTGGCGGTATTTTTCTGAGCTTGTGAAACTTTGACGGTACAGAACCAGAAATACGTTTTGCATGACATCGTGCGAGGTGCCTCTGGTCTTGATAAGCTTAGGTGGCGTTTGATAATTAGGAAATGAGAGGTAGGTTTGAGATTTGAAAATAAATAGAAGGTTGAGATTGAATAAAGTGAATGAACGAAGAATCCAGATCTTCTTGTTTCCATTTTCTAATCCATTTCTCAAACCCACTTATTGCCAAACGGCACCTTATTGATCTGTTGGAATGGTATGCCTGAGTCAGTATTGTTCTGGCATTCTAAGTCTGCTTAATCTTTCTGGATTTACCCTATTAACTCTTGCGGATGTACAGTAAGTGAACAAGCAAAAGCGATACTGTTATTCCTAACCAAACACTGGATCCTAAATAGGCGCTGTTAAAAAAAAAAACTGTGATAAACAGACCCCGGGCAAATGCTACGATCAGCCACCATGGCGTCACGCAGAAGACGTGGGCACGACCTTTTTTCATAGTTGGGCTGTAATGTAGCCCGTAGGCCAAGGCCTGACCTAAAACAGAAACGAGGAACGCTGCTGAGGTAGTCCATTTCAGCTGGGGCACCGATACTGTGGTTGAGCAGCGGCACCGCATGCGACGCCGTACGCAAGGTTCCAAAACGGCGCTAAACCACTCCGGTTCGGTTCGGTTTGACGGTTTTCCGATTTTTGAATTTAATTTTTTTGAATTTTAAAAATTTAATGGATTTTTAAAAAAATATGTAAAAAAACTAGATGAAAAATGCAACTTCATGGTTGAATCAGTTTTTCAAAATAGTTTGATTTTATTCTCGAAAAAATTTGAGAAAAATTGAATAGAGAATATATAAGCAACCTTATCTGGAGTCACATGTCCACAGCTAGAAGAGGCCTTCCTCTTTCTCCATCTACGACTTGCGTTCGCATATCCGCCGCCCTACCGCCCCGTCTGCCACGTCGAAGCTAGGAACCAGAAGAGAACAACGGCTAACCGAGCGGTAACCACGGCTAGCTACACGCGCGGCTGCAGCTCCTCGAGCCGTCCGGTTTCAGCGGTTAGCCGAGCGAAAAAGGTGGCTAGTCGAGCGCCTTCAACGGTAAGCCGACGCCAGAGGCAAACCGCTCAATTTGAGAGGTAAGCCGAGCGATTAGCGCGAAAAGTCGTCGGAACTGGTGGGTTTCCGTGGCAGAGAAGATGAGATGGTTGTATTTTTTTTTTCAAATATTAGTCGATTTGTTCGCAACTTTAGAATATAGTTGGTCATTTTTTTGGTGTTGTTACTTTTAAGATGGCAGATCAGCCCGATTAGGTTTAGAAGCACGAGGAGAACGTGTATTCTAGGGTCGTTGCAAATATTGCAATTCTGTGGAGAGAGAAGGTGGTGCCACACGATTCAAGCAATATTTAGCACATCGTGTAACTAGCGTAGCTAAGTGTCTTTATGTTCCCACCGACGTGCGAGACTATTTTCACTAGGAGTTTGATAGAACCGTTGAGCGGAGAAAGGATCGAGCTAGACAGACCTTTAGACAGCATCAGATTGCAGGTAAGCAAAATGTCAATGAGGAGGATAATGAGCAGATACAGGCTGCTATGAGGTTATGTAGAGAAGATGAGAAATTTTGACAGCGTCAGCATTCGTATGGTGGTCAGTTTGAGAGTGATGGTGCTGATGCTGGTTCATCGTAAGGTATTTCTGGTTCGTCGTAGAGAGGTGGTGGGTCTAGATTGTTTGACATGATGAGAAAATCCGAGTCACAGAGGTCAAGTAAATAACGGATTCAAACTAAGATCGATACAGGTTCATAGAGTACGTCACAGAGGTCAATCAAAGAACAGATTCAAACTAGGATCGATACAGGTCTATAGAGTGCGAAGAGCAAGCTAGCAAAGATGACTATTGGACGCGCATGGGTGAAATTTTTTTATACAGAAGTCATCTCTAGTAGAAAAGCCGATAGTCTATACTTTGTTAGTGCTACTAAGGAGACACAGAGATGAGGTATGAGATTTTCGTTTTATTTTATTATATGTTTCGTTATATCTTACTATATTTGTGTTATGTGTCATAATGTTTTTAGGTGAGGACGTACCTAGCTCAACTGACAGAAAAATAAATGACATATATCTTGATGCTAACGAGCAAGACATTAAGAAAGAATTTGATAAATTCAAGATGAAATGGTCAATATATGGTGTCACGATTATGCGTGATTTTTGAACTGGTCCTACAGTGATGAGCTTGATAAACTTCATGATCTAAAGTAATGGTGTCAAGTTTTTTCACAACTTATGTAATGTTACTGGGCAAAGCTAATCTGCAGGCTTTATATTCAAGGTACGAGATATATGTTTATTGTATGTCAGTATTTGTTTTATTTGTACCACTGTTATTTTG
>BCLH01000210.1:198678-210276 GCA_001602315.1 Zoysia pacifica
ATCTGCAGGCTTTATATTCAAGGTACGAGATATATGTTTATTGTATGTCAGTATTTGTTTTATTTGTACCACTGTTATTTTGAACAATTAAACATTTTTGTGCAAAAAATGAAAATGATATGCATTGATTTAAGTCTAGACAATATTGTGCAGTTTATTATGGATAATAGTTTAAATTATAAAAAGACGTGCAAACTGTTGATAAACAAGTATCCTCATGACAAATTGCATAAGTTGGTGCATGTTAATTACAACTTTCGAATCCGTATGCGTGATGCTTCATATATATATAAGTTACCAAAAGCCGATCCATTTGATCGTCTCATAAAGCTGTAGTTGTATGATTCTTCAAATCTTATTCTAAAATAAATGGAACATGAGAGATCGAATTCTAAGCTTGTTCTTGATGAAGAGGGCATCAAGAGTGATACTACTCTATCGAGCCATTTTGTTACAGATAATAACACTGGTAGACAGTTGCTATGTTTGTATCGTACTGAAATAATATCTAAATGGACAGATCAAAATACGGGTAATACTCACATAGGCAAGAGAAAAATTTAAAGTACAAGACAGAAAAAAGGTGCTAAAAAGATGAGGACAAGAAGTAAAGAAAAAAGTAAAAATATTGGCAGCGATGACTTCACAGATTCTAAAGACGCCAAACGAAGTCCACCTTATCAGGAATCAAATAATAGCAGCTCTCGAACTATATATGGAGACCTACCAAGCAGTATGTTTCTTGACTCACAGCGATCGATCACAACTTATCATTTCACATATAACCGTATTTTCACATCATATGATCAATTTTCACTTATTTATCTTACACTTTATTTTTTGCAGATGAGACAGACTACACCCATGTTACACAGGGTGAAGACCATAATAATCGACAGCCATCAAGGACAACGATGGAGGGAGACAATATTACTATGACACTTACTATTCTGCGACAGAGAGTGATACATCATACAACAAAGATAATGACTACTATAATTATCCGTACGGTGATCGTAGTACAGAACTTTCTACCATATGAGTCTAGCAAAATCTAGAGATTTATAACATGTTGTACTCACAATAAAAAATAACTATCATTTGAATGAGACAATTATGAAATGAATTCAAAATAGAGTTATTAGCTACTAGAAGAATTCAACTCCTCTCAAGTGAAAAGTGTGACAATATATATTTTGATTGAAATACAATCTCAAAATAAGTTGTGTTTTGAAAACTATGTATAGACTTTAAATTTGTTGTGGATGAACTATATGTATGGATTTTTTGTGTTTGAAACTTTGAATTTGATATAGATGGATATGTATGTTATTATTTGTAGATGAAATATGTTATAAATATTGATATTAAAAGAAATTAGAATAGGTCATGCCCAATTTTTTAATATTTTTTTTTATTTTTCGCTAATTTATTGATTTTCAGTAAAATCGATCGGTTTACTGTAAAAAACATTCGATTTTTAATAAAAACCGTTCGATTTTCGCACTCAGCGATTTTAAAAAAAACAGCTCAATTTACCGTTTTCAAACAACGAAACCATTCACAGTTTTAAAAATTAAAATTAAAAAAAAAACCGAATTGGGTTTTCGTCGAACCGTCCCGAACGGTTTCCGCGCTTCCGGTAAGTGAAACCCTCGCCGTAGGTTGGGTGGAAGCAGCGGTGAGGGAGCCGACGGGCGAGCGAGCAGGCCAGCGCCCGCCGCACGCTTCGGCTCCGACTCACCGCCGGGCTGGTAGAGGATTGATTGAGCCCCTTCGATTCGTGGTGAGCAACCCAACCCAATCCTTCCGTTCCCCTTTTCTCCCCATCCAGCTCTTAGACGACTACGGATTTGCTACCTACTGCGGCGTACTCTAGTTGCTGACCGGAATTATCCATCTCTTTTTCTGTGATTTGATCAGCTTCTCCTTCTCCTTCGGAGCGCGCGCGCAAGATCGAAAGGTAGGGCAGGGTTCGGGGCCCAAAGCTCGGGCCTTTGCGCTCCGCCATGGACTACAGCAACGCCATCCACATCATCCCGGACGCCGCGGGCCCGGACGCGTGGGCGAACTCAGCGCCGCCGCCCGCGGGCGGGGACTCCGCGATCTGGGCCACGGAGGACGACTACCGCCAATGGAACGCCGACCCGGGGTCCGGCGGCGGGGGGTACGGCGACTGGAACTCCTCGCGGGCGGGGAGCGAGCAGCCGCCGCCGGGCAAGAAGCCGCGCGGCGGAGGGGGGTCGTCAGCCGGCGGCGGCGGAGGCGGAGACGGCAGCGGGGGCGGCAGCAGCAGCAAATCCCGCGCCATCGGGAAGATGTTCTTCAAGACGAAGCTCTGCTGCAAGTTCCGCGCGGGGACCTGCCCGTACGTGACCAACTGCAACTTCGCGCACGGCATGGAGGAGCTGCGCAAGCCGCCGCCGAACTGGCAGGAGATCGTGGCGGCGCACGAGGAGGCCACGGAGCAGCGGGAGGAGCACCAGATCCCCATCGTGACCTCGGCCAGCGTCGTGGCCGGCAGCGGCGACGGTGGGGGCGGGGGCGCGCAGGGCGGGCGGGCGTACAAGGGCCGGCACTGCAAGAAGTTCTACACCGAGGAAGGCTGCCCCTACGGCGACGCCTGCACGTTCCTACACGACGAGCAGTCCAAGGCGCGGGAGAGCGTCGCCATCAGCCTCTCGCCGTCGGTTGGCGGTGGAGGCTACAATGCTGCTGCCTCTGCCAATGGAGTGCAGGTGCAGAAGCCGTCCAACTGGAAGACTAGGATCTGTAACAAGTGGGAGATGACTGGGTACTGCCCATTCGGAAGCAAGTGCCATTTTGCTCATGGAGCTGCAGGTCAGTTCCGCTCATGGGGCTACATAGTTTTTGCATTTCCTGTAAATTGGATTACATAATGTTATGGCATGATTATTTGATTTGTGTCCCTGTTTTGTATATATTAATTCTGAAATAGAATCATTTCTTCTGCCTTTGATGATTCCCCATTCCTTACTGGCACATCTAGTCATCTGATGTATTGGATTTCAAGTGTTTTTGTACTCTTGACAATTAGTAGTAGATCGTAGCTCTAATTTTCGAATGGTGTTTTGTTGATTTAATATTTATACTTACTCTATCAGTCCTTTACAATTTAAGTTCAATGTTCTTTAACACCACTAATCACTGGAGAAATCCTTTGGGTCTATGAGTTATCCATGATGAATGAGAGATACAGTGCTGGTTATATTAGTCTGACCCATCTCTTGGTGACATTGTTATTCATCATCATAGAGGCTTTGTGATTTGTCCAGTAGTAGCTCTCTTTCACCTTTTTGTTTCTTCAACATATGAATGCATTATTTTGATGGGGATAGTACAAATACTAGGGTTTCCATTGAAACTTCTAAAATGTGCCAGGATGTTGATATATTGTAATATAACAATCAGAAACCATCTTATACGTTTTGTCCTTAGTCCATATTAAATTTCCATCTTAGGTTCACTCATTTTAAGCCAACACATAAATATGATCCAGGACTTGGTACTCACCCTGGTTTTGAAGGGCTTGGGTTGGTGCTGACTCAGGGTCAGCTATGTCTATTTGATATTTATATTGCACATTGTATCGTAGCACAAACATTTTCCTTTTCGTTTCTATGTGAGTTGCTCTTTATATTTCTATGTGAGTTGGTCTTTTATGAAAGTAAATAGTGTTTGTAGAATGAGATGGCTACCAGTAGTACTCCGTTCCATTCTAAGTGTCGTTTTTTGACTTTTAGAAATCATGGTTGACTATTTGTCTTACTCAAAATTTTATGAAAGTACTCTGTATTATTTATTTTGTTCTTAACAGACTGAAAATCAACCACCATACTTTGTTTCAATATGTGCTGTGCAAGTTTCCTCATTTTCTTATTTGATAAAAGTCCTGTATTTTGAATCCTGTTCATCAAGGATTTAACTACCTGATTAACCTCTTGATATGTATTTTCGACTCTGTTGCAGAGCTCCACAAGTATGGAGGGGGCCTTGTCGACCTTGACGGCAACGCTGCATCGACTCCCGACTCGAAGCAGGCTGGTGCATCTGCAAAAGCACCAACAGATGCTGCTGCTGCATCCAACGCTATACCCCCGCACGCAGATGTGTACCATCTTGGTATCCAGTCACAGCGTTCCGGCATTGGTAGCCAGAGGTCTGGCCAAGTGCAAAGGCCCATTCAGAAATGGAAGGGGCCTGACAAGATCAGCAGAATCTATGGTGACTGGATAGACGAGAATGAGTAGGAAGTGAGGCGCGCGTGTAGTCTCCTCTTGCGTCCTCGACCTCGCTGATGGAGGCGTTACCCAGATTAGAAATGGCATTGCAAAACCTGGTCCCAACAGTACGTGGTTTTAGTCCCTGGACGAAATACTATGTTGCTGCAAGTGTGTTGTATCTTTTGTATGCATACTTTAAGACTTTGAAAGGACTATATGTTGGCATAGAAACCTGGTAGGCTTAAACGCAGTTTAATTGCTATGCCTGTGCGTTATGAAGCCTTTGCTGACTCTTGCATTTCTTCTGTCGTTGGAGCAGATCGGCCCACCTCCGTTTGAATGTTTTTTACTCCCTTTGAGCTGGACACTGGACACGGGAATTAATTAAGAAAAGTAGAAGATACGGGAATTAAAAAAAGTAAAAAATGTGTGATGTTTTAAAAATGAGAATGAAAAAAATAGAAAAAAATAGAGTGAGGGATATATTAAAAAGAGAAAAAAATGTTCGAGAAGTGAGAATAAGGAAAAGTTGAGAAGTTCAAAATAACTTATAATTTAAGAAGGGGGAGTACTACATTTTAGCGCATGTATTTGCCATTGCACTGAGGACCCGATATTAGGACAGCCAAACCCATGTCGTGTTGCAAGTGGACTGCGTAGTGAATGGTTTCTTATACTAAGCTCCATATTATTTCAGAAAAGTAACATAACAAAATAGAGCTCACCAAATTTGTCCGTGCGGCACGTAGATTAACTGGCATCGTTGGTAGTATCAAAATGTTTGGTCGGAGGAATCTTATAAATCACTTTGTGGATTGGAATCTTGGCTAGCTTGCTTCAAAGTAGTACGGAGTAATTAACATTATCCCCAGCTGCTGATTAAAAAGAATTTTGACGAGAACACATACTTATTGGAACTTGGGCACATGCATTATACTTATATACTAGCTTAGATTGCTTCGAATCATCTTATCCAATAAACCTTAGCTTAGTCGCGTACAATCAGTGACATTGCACTAAACAAATGGTGAAAAGAACACACTAGCTTTTGTCCTGGTCACTCCACTGGAAATAAAAAGCCTAAACTAAAGTAGTAAAGTGCCAAATTGTTAATAGTTACCCCAGTATGATACTCCGTATGATAGCAAATGTCTTCAAGTAAGATATTAAAACTGCATCTTCAGTCTGATATTAATAAAACGAAGACACAAGTCAAGTCATCCTATACACAGGAGCATATATATATTCTGTGGTCTTAGTTACTAAATTACAAGATGAAATATGTTGCATAGAAAAGGAACAGAATTTTACCAAGGGAAATAAAGAATGACCAGAAGAACGTCTGGGAGGAGTACAATGGAACATGATGCGAGCATGGGAATCAACCGAACCGAAAGTGTCCCTAAGGAAAACATAAAGGTACTCAAATTCCAATCTGTTTCTCGATTTGCGAATTGACAAGACGAAAGCAGCCGACGCACAGGTCGCTGATGCTGACTCGTTGGCGCCACGTCGGCTCCGATCGTGAAATGTGCAACGCATTGCATGTTGTATGCGAGCGAGGGCCGATGGCGTCGTCCGGATTGATTGTGTTGGAGCCACCTCGCAACCACCGCTGGCTAACTCGGCCGTGTAGTCCTACGCGGCAGGTGAGGACCTCGAGGAAGCTCAGAAGCGTCGGGTTAACGAAACGGCCGGCCGGCAGGTGAGTCAGCTAGCTGGCCAGCCAGCCAGCGTCTCTTGTGCAGCGGTGAGCGGTTGCGTTATAATTGGATCCTTGAGACTCACTGATTACATCGATGCGTCTCCATGAACTGTGTTGATGGTCTAAGCCACATTGTCATGGAAAACAAATTAGCATCTAAATATTTCCCAGGCGTTCAAGAACATTCCTTGAAGGTTTGGACTCCATCTTAAGCCATCATTTGCTAACTGGAGTACTGGTTTAGTCTTGATTACTTCCTGCCATGTAGATAGAGACCACTCCTATCGCGTGTGATTGGCATCTGCATATATATGTATACATGTGGCAATCAAGTGTAGTGACCTACTATCGATTTGGTATATTGAATTTGAGTGAAAAATTCAAAGGAGCTATAGTATCTGAATTGAGATGTGCTCTTGACCGTTCTGTACAAAACAAACAGATGAGATTCATCGCTACATTAAAAATTTTACTTTCTAATTCAGAGGACTTCACTGTCAAGTTTTACCGCCAAGTGGTTGTAACTTGTGTACCATGTACTAGGACGGACGCCGGGGGACAACCCACATGGGCTCCATGGTGATTGCGCACGCAATAGTTGGCTACCGAATTAGCACAGGACAGATCTGACATGGGGAAATGTGCTAAATCGTTCATATTAAAATACTAATTCTGTTATAAAATAACTTATCTAACTTTGATCAAATATATTGATTATTATAAAAATATTTCTCATGATAGACGCTTGCAATGAGCCAGGCCGGACTAGACCTGGGACTCGGGCTGGGCCAAAAACGTGCCGCCCATGGCACGCACGGTTGGCACGGCCCAAAGTTCGACCCTGCACGAAAAACTCATGGGCCGTGCCGGACTTAGGATTGAGGCCCGATGGGCGGCACGGTCCAGCACAAAAAATGGACCGTACTTGGGCCAGCACGAAACGAGATAGGCTCGACGGCACAAAAAGGCCCATCGGCACAGAGTCCTATTTTTTCTTTTTATTCAACTTTAAAATTTAAAATTTGTATAGATTTCGCATATATTATCCAAATTGGATGATTCTTTTTTTTTTCAAAATCTCGTAAAAATCAGCTCTATCACGTGAATATATTTTTCGTCATATGTTGTATTTCAAATTTATACTGACTAATCAACTTAAGAATGGTCACTATTCAATATTCTCTTTATTTTTTTAAATCTTCAGATAATTTAAATTTTTAAATGAATTTTTATGTATATATATAAATTATACACATATATACATAAAAATTTTGAGTTCAAAATTTATTATAATTTTAAAGATAGAAAATGAGAAAAGTGAACGTTTTCACATAAATTGGGCCATCCTTGGGCTTGGCACAGCCCGACAGCGGCCTGTCGTGTCGCAGGCCGTGCTTGGGCCTTGTTCTCACCACGTCGGGCCGGCCGACCCGGCACGACAAGGCCCAACGGGCCACCGGCCCAAGGCATGAAACGGCCCGAAGCACTTTGATCAAATATATTGATTATTATAAAAATATTTCTCATGATAGGCGCTTGCAATGAGCTAGGCCGGACTAGACCTGGGACTTGGGCTGGGCCAAAAACCTATGGCACGCACGGTTGGCCCGGCCCAAAGCCAGACTCGGCGCAAAAAAAAAAAACTCGTGGGCCGTGTCGGGCTCAGGATTGAGGCCCAATGGGCGGCACGGCCCGGCACGAAAAATGGACCGTGCCTGGACTGGCATGGCACGAGATAGGCCCGACGGCACCAAATCAACCCGTGCGCACATTTTTATTTTTTTTATTCAACTTTAAATTTAAAATTTGTATACATTTCGCATATATTATCCAAATTCGATGATTCTTTTTTTCAAAATCTCGTAAAAATCAGCTCTATCACGTGAATATATTTTTCGTCATATGTTGTATTTCAAATTTATACTGACTAATCAACTTAAGAATGGTCACTATTCAATATTCTCTTTATTTTTTTAAATCTTCAGATAATTTAAATTTTTAAATGAATTGTTATGTATATATATAAATTATACATATATACACATAAAAATTTTGAGTTCCAAATTTATTATAATTTTAAAGATAGAAAATGAGAAAAGTGAGCGTTTTTACATAAATTGAGCCGTCCTTTGGGCCTGGCACAGCCCAACAGCGGCCCGTCGTGCTGCAGGCCGTGCTTGGGCCTTGTTCTCACCACGTCAGACCGGCCGACCCGACACGACAAGGCGTGACGGGCCACCAGCCCAAGGCATGAAACGGCCCGAAGCACAACCGGGCTGTGCCGTGCCGGGCCGGCCCGGCCCAGCCAGAGTCCCAGGTCTAGGCCGGACATGTCGACTGGATCACAAAGACGGATCGAGAGGGGGATCGGGAGAGATACTCCGTAGCTCATTGCACGAAGCACGACGGCGTGGCGGCCGCGGGTAGTGCCTACCTGCGCTTTGACCATGCGTGCGTCGCGTAGACCGCACATGCGTGGAGATATGGGCGTAACGGAGCTGCAGTGATCCTGCCGCGAATGCAGGCAGGCACACGCACGGCCATGCGTGCTCGTCGCCATGAGCTAGGCTAAGCTGTGTTGGACTTGACCGGTAGCGATTGGATGCCTGGTGGCCTGGTGGGTCCCTCTCTCGCCCGGGATCTGCGGGGGAGAGATAGATAGATAGATAGATAGAGAGAGAGCGCCTCGAGGGAAGAAGAAGCAATAGTGATGGGCACCATCGTGGCCGACACCTCCAGGGCATGCGACGTCGGTACGCGTCCCTGATCTCCCCGGCACGAACGCACAAGCGAAGCCGCAGCAGGCCGGCACTGACCACCATGGCCATCAAGGCATATCAAGTCGCAGCTTGGAGTCACTGACGCTCCACATGAAAGATAGCCAGGCAGCAACAACAACAACCTTTATTAGGTTGTACCCCAAACATGCATGCCCGGTACGTCCTCCATTCTTTTGGAGTATTTGATTTGATTTTCGTTGATCTAACCACTGATGGCAACACAATAATATATGCATATATAATGCCTCTACTTATTCAACTTTCAATTGGGAGCTACACGACAACTCGTTGCGCTCCTCTTTTCTTCCGCTGATGTTAGTGCAGGACCGGATTAAATTACAATGAAATAGCCTTCTTAGTTGGATCATTGACCTTGGGGCTGGCACCTTTGTCACAACGACTCGACATTGGCAACGTATATCTTATCTTGATCAACAAGGTAGGTGATAAAGACACGTTGCGTGTAAAAATAAGACCATTTTAATTAATTACCATCTTTCTGTGATTAGGTGGCTACTGGGGCAGTTGGTCAACTTGGGCCGCCAAAAATTAATCAGTCAGCGGTTAGTTGCGCTGCACATAAACTAATCAATTCAATCAACAGGGTACACATAATGCACAGAGTGTAGATTTGGCGCATCGATCGGAGTCTCTTATATATCTTGCAGAGATCTGTAGATATACATATAAAAACATGCAATCGTTTTTGTATATCTACGATTCTGAATCTCTACGATCATTGTATGGACCATCCTTTTTTCCTCTTTATATTCAGGTCAGGTGTGGCTAGGTATAGGCGCATGTAAAGTTTTTCTTAGTCTTTTTCATAAAGGCATAGAGCTGAATGGTTGAATTTTCTGCTTCCTGCTAACAGAGCTGAAGCCTAATTATTGAGACGATTCGTTTCATTTTGGCTCTTAAAATAATTGAGCTCATCATCCAGATGAATTCGGTATTTATAGGATATATATATATATATATATATATATTTTGAACGCGAAGGCTGGAGTGCAGGACTCTTTGCTTTAGTGGTTATATATAATTTTACTTTACATTATATTAAGTGGCACATGTTAAGCACAGCTTTTGAATAGTTCAACAAGTTTCAGGTAGGACAGAAGAACTATGTTAACATTGCGACAACTGTGGCAGGATATCACTAACGTGGATTTTCTTTTATCAAAGTTGCCCTCTTTGAAAAAAAACCGTTTGGTTTGTTCAGCAATAGCTCTTTATCGTGACCAGTATAAAGTAGCTTTGATATTAACAAAGACTTGATATTAAAGAAAAATTGTTTAACAGCTTTTGGTTTCACTCGATCTGGAGATCCCATCATTCATATGAACCATACGAATTACACATGGTCCAATACAAAATTAAGCTAGTTGTTGAATATTTATCGTCCGTCCAGGGCAGACAAAATCTTACATTGATACTAACAAAGTATAACAAACATGTAGGAGTACACAGTAAGACCCCATTTTAAATATTTATTGGGCATTTAAATTATTAAGGCCCCGTTTGAAACGCAGGAATTTTATAAGAATTTCGCAGAAATTTCACAGAAAAAAAACAGAGAAATTGAAAAAATTCATTCGTTACAAACGGGGCCTAAGACTGTTTGGCAACAACACTCCATCTATGCTTGATATGTATACACAATATCGACCTCAGATTATTTGGAAGGATCTTTGTTATGACAAAACAATTGCCAAACGATGTTTTTCTATTAATTCCAGTACTACTTTTGAACTAATTAAGCAGATCAGCTGGTTTAATTAAAGAGCTACTCGCATTGAGATAAACTAATTTTAGTGAGCTACTAGAGATTATGATAATCTGGTTTAGTATTGTTTTGTCTCGTTCTGACAGTTTGACCATGTGTTGATGATTGATGTAAATGTCATCGATTCCTTAAGTTAAACAATAATCCCAGTTGTTAGCTGTTGTTAGAATCAGTACAGGACTAGGGATGAAAACTAGATACCATAAGATTAACCTCCAAATCTCTTTAGTTCAAAAAGTAAACTAGTTCATTTTTTTAACTAAAGAGGTTTGGAGGGTAACATTAGATGCGACTATTTAGACCCCAACATCGCTCAAATATATTCATAATGGAGTACAAAACAAAGTTTAGTTACACGTCATATTGACTTTCTACACCAGCATTAGCTAACACAAATCAAAGAGCTGAGCTATTCATAGCGTGAGTTGTTCCTAAATAATCTTCACTGCATCATCATGGATGTACAATTGGATCCTTTGTCGACAAAGCAACCTATAATTATTCGAACCGTTAATCTGGTCAATCAAACAAATAGGGGGCACTATACATAACAGTTGATTTTTGTAGCTTGAATGCAACATCACCACTGTGCTGGTCAAAATGCTGCCCTCAGGCCCCAGCCGTCCACTACTAACCAGAAAGGAAACAGCCATGGCGTATGACAAGCTAGCTAGGAAACCCTAACCCCGACCTAACCTCTTCTAATTGGCACCAAATCATGGAGGTAGCCGGGACAACCCATATTCCAAGCTGGAGCCTAGCTAGACATGAGTTGCTCGCTCTTTGGAATAATTCAAGGCATACAGTACAAGTTTGTACATGTTGAGAGAGAGAGAGAGAGAGAGAGAGAGAGAGAGAGAGAGAGAGAGAGAGAGAGAGAGAGAGCATCGAGTAGCCTCCCACTGTCCCACGTGGCTCCCACTTAAACCGAAATTGTCTGAATGCACAAACCCAATGGCTGAGCTCAACACTTTGATCTAGAGCTAATAAAATAAGTTCAACTTGAAGGATTAAACTAATCCACCCCACTTGCGTGCATAAGCATCATCGACGTTGTGCCATCCTTCTCTCTCAAGAAAAGCC
>BCLH01000210.1:210286-223203 GCA_001602315.1 Zoysia pacifica
GCATCGAGTAGCCTCCCACTGTCCCACGTGGCTCCCACTTAAACCGAAATTGTCTGAATGCACAAACCCAATGGCTGAGCTCAACACTTTGATCTAGAGCTAATAAAATAAGTTCAACTTGAAGGATTAAACTAATCCACCCCACTTGCGTGCATAAGCATCATCGACGTTGTGCCATCCTTCTCTCTCAAGAAAAGCCAACGCACTCCGAGGGTACTGCCATGCTGGGCCCATGTGTAATCGACATGTGGGTAAGAGAACGAGTTGAACCCTACATGTCAGCTGCATGCACTGATCAGGCCGTCTTGTCTCCTGTATTATATTTCTCCCTCCATCAACTCCAAAGACCACTAACCTGCCGTCCCTTTCTCGTCTTCCTTTGCCATCACTTCCTCCTCCTCCTCTCTCCTTGCCCCATTGGGTTCTTCCCTCTCTGACTCCTGCATCCTGCACCTCCATTGCCACATCTCTTGCCTTCCCTTTCCTAGCTTTCCTGGCCTTCGATCCCAAATCTATGCACCTGCAGGACTCCACAAATGGCACACAACAAATATACATGAGCAAACAGCATCATTAAGTAGCAGGATATATGAATTAACAAAGCACAAAAGATACACCAACAAGCTCGAGAGAGAGAAAGAGAGAGCTAGGTCCCTTTTCTTCTCTCCTCACGTCCCAAAAACCATTCTTTACTCTCCTCCAAGAAATAAAAGCACCACAAACCCTAAAGAAACACTCATCGCAGCATCACTTCTCAGCTTCTTCTCCTCCTCCTACGACTGCACTGTTTTCTTCATCACCACCACCACCACCACCACCACCACCACTTCTTCTCTTGCATCTCCAATTATTAATATTATCGGTACTGTTATGTATAGCCATTATTTTTACTGCTCTTATTGCTACTATACTCCTTGCTTGTTTACTTATAATTAGCTCTTCTTCCTACCCTAGAAAGATGGCAGGTCTTGATCTGGGAACAAGCCCGTACCTCAATCAGCACCACCAGCCTCTCCACCTCCGCCACGATGACGGCGGCGCTGGGGGCTCCGACGACGGCCAGGACTCGCTGTCACCCGGAAGTGGAGGTGGGGGTACTCCGAGCACGGCTGGAGGTGCTGGCATCAGCGGCGGGGAGGTGGTCGCGCGCCGTCCCCGCGGCCGGCCGCCGGGCTCCAAGAACAAGCCCAAGCCGCCTGTGATCATCACCAGGGAGAGCGCCAACGCGCTCCGGGCGCACATCCTCGAGGTCGCCGCCGGGTGCGACGTCTTCGAGGCGCTCACCGCGTACGCGCGCCGCAGGCAGCGCGGCATCTGCGTGCTCTCGGCGGCCGGGACCGTCACCAACGTCACGCTGCGCCAGCCACAGTCGTCACAAACAGGGCCCGCATCGCCGGCTGTGGGCACCCTCCACGGCAGGTTCGAAATACTCTCCCTCGCTGGCTCCTTCCTCCCGCCCCCGGCGCCGCCGGGAGCCACCAGCCTCTCCGCCTTCCTGGCCGGGGGGCAGGGACAAGTCGTCGGTGGCAGCGTGGCCGGCACGCTTATCGCCGCGGGGCCGGTGGTCGTGGTGGCCGCGTCGTTCAGCAACGTGGCCTACGAAAGGCTGCCACTGGATGAGGCCGATGAGGTTGCTCCTCAAGCACCGGCAGGGAGCGAGCAGGCCGATGCGCCGTTCGGCGGTGACCCGGCCGCCGCCGCCGCTGCCGCTGCAGCTGCTGGTCTTCCGTTCTTCAGCATGCCGATGGGGATTCCTCCAATGCCGGTGGACGGGCACGGCGGGTGGCCTGGCGCTCCTGGCGGCGGCGTCGGGAGGCCGCCCTTCTCTTAACGGATCAGATCAGGCAGGCGAGGTCGATTGGCAAGCACGCGCTTGGTGAAGACATGGACTTCTACAACAAACAAGTAGCATCTCTTTACCTCCTCTCGCTATCTGTTTCCTCTCTTTGTGACATTGTGATCCTGATCTCTCATGTTTTTGGTGGTAACTTGTATGGGACTTGATTTCGTTAATTGTTCATTACTCCATCGGGCATCGGGTGCCTGTATTTGGATTATGCTGTGAGGACATGCACTCATAAATTGATCAGAAATTCAAAAGTAGTGTTATTGTTTACTCTCTCTGTTTTTTAATTGATGTTGCCGTTGATTTTTAAATTCAACTTTGATTATTTGTTTTATTTAAATTTTTTTACTAAATTTCATATATTTTTATATAATTTGATTTATTATTAGAGTTTAATTTTGAATAAGACGAATGATCAAAATTGATCGTAAAAATCAACAGCGACGTTAATTTAAGAATGGAGGGAGTATGTCCCTCTGGAGTTAATTAAATTTGGCAGCACAGTGGCCCAGGGGCACATGAGTTAAATCTTGCCATGCATGGAAATAAAATTAAACTCCATGTTTTAATCTTTTTTTTTTTTGCAATGGAACTCCATGTTTCAATCTGTTGACTGCACTGCCTCTTTGTTTGCAAAGACTCCGCTCTATTTCCGTTCTTTATTTCTTCCTGTTCTCTGACAGTACTTGATGTTGTTTCATGTTGCTTATATATATATATATATATACTATATTTTAAAGTAAATATGATAACCATTCATATTACACAGTTACACCATGCAAAGAAATGGTTTGTTGCCTAATCATGCGCATATATGTGTTCCTTCTATGTTGCTTTTGTTTTTTTTTTTCTGTTATTATTGATTCTTGGTGGAAAGAAATAGTTAATTAGAATCAGTCAGTGAAGTATGCAAGAAGGCAAAGAAAGATGTTTCGTTTCGTTTATTCAATGTTTTCCTTAGATCGGGGAAAGGGATAGACAGCCAGGGGAAGAACATTGCTTCTTTTCCTTCACTTTAGTGAACCTTGATCTTGTAGAAAAAATATGTATATATGGTGCATATGGGGTTAGCTATAATGAAGCACTCGAGCTCATGATACTTCATAGGACATCTACACAACATTCTTTGCAAAGAACAATATGAACTGGATAAATTTCCGCAGTGAAGAATATAGATTTATATGCTGGAAGGAAAGGCCCTGCCGCGGGCCCTGCCGCGGAAATAAAATTGAGCCTCGATCCGACCTGCAGCAAACCTTGATAGTAATGTTTTACCATTTATATACCATGCATGTCATATTTTTCACTAAAACATACTGGAGTACAACTTACTACTAACTGGAAAGGAGGTAAAAAGAAGAACGAATCATTAGGAAATACAGAAAATGTAGCCATAAATTAGACCCCTTCCAGCAAACGTGACTTACGATAAGAACTGTTTCTTGTAACATTTCAGAGTTTCAAGAAGAGCTTAGTAGTTGAATTACACTGCCACAATATTTTTCAGTAATCTATATATTCATACCCGAGCCAGACAAAGATCTGTGAAGGGCTTGTGGCCAATTTATTAGGCTGATCAGGCACTCTTCCCTTGACGCCTTTCAGCCTTTGTATGATTAATGTCCCAAATTAGGCCGTCAGTTAGTTCAGAATTTAATTAACTGATGTCATACATAGAATCTTTTATACAGAAACTTTGAGGGAGTAGTATTTAAATATTTGGCCTTGGAGGGCCCCTCGACGCAGGTCCAGAGTAAAGCAAAGTTGCGATAAAACATTTTCATATAATGGGATCGGTATGGTTTTTTTAAGTGGATTCACGCGTGCAGGCTTATCTATACCTACCTGTTGATTATGATTTCACTTCACGCAAGTACAAATACTACTACTCCTACATGATGGTCGTTGCAGCGGCATCGATCGATCGAACTCTTTTGGGAGCCTGCTTGTGACTGATTCTTTTGAAGCCACGAAACGACCGTTTTGAAATCTTGGCCCCTCCCTAAACGGGCTGCTCCTACATGACTGGTTGACCAGCATGGCCGCCGGCCAGAGGAGGAAAGAACAGCAGGAGGGGGCGTATGCATGCATGCATTGTCCCTTTAATCCTCCCTCTCTGTGTCGCATCACTTCACTTCAATCAGTGGTGTCATTTCATGATCCCACCTGTCCTTCGATTCCTTGGCCCTTCTTTTTGTGCCTGTCTGCTAGAGTTTGTTACCGAACGAGAGGGAGAACTGCAATTTTCTGTGTGGCCTTCTTGGGAACTGCATGATGCAGTTAGATGCTGTTCGTAGGAGTTTCGTTAGATCGGTTCTCTAATAAGCGGAGTACTAGCACTTTCGACAACGCGTCTGTTCTACTATAATTTGTCATAAAATTTCACGCTCCTCCTCACCAAGCATTTAGTAGTATCTACTCCTATTTCAAATCTACACTGTACTATTGGGCACCAAGGTACTTAATTAGATTAATTGAGATGATTTCGCTCCACATGGATGCTACTCCTATAAAGTTTGCCGAAAAAGGTCACACAAAGAATGACTGATAACAGTGCTCTTATTTGATTCGAGCAGTCGAAAGCTAATAGTGGAGTAGTAGTGATCAGAGACATAGAAAACCGACTCGTGTCCCATCAGTTGTGCCTTTGGGAACTAACCGACATCAGCTCACTGTTCTATGTGTTCGCGCACAGCTTGTTGCGGTGCGGATGAATTATTAGTAGCAGTGGACAAGCAACGCTGTGCTTAACTGGGGAAAATAAGCGCCTACAATTAGGTAAGACATGTACAGAGACGTCGACGTTTGCTGCTAATGTGCGTAGAGGTGATGTACTGTGTTCATCCAGTAAGCATGGTAATAATGTGTCTTTGTCCTGCGTGGTCACAAGGTTTCGCTGATTCGGTCAGCTGGTAATGTCGTTTCCAATCCCATCGATGGAGCTAGATGGGAGCATATGTCGGCCGAACTTTTATTGCACTGTGAATTTGTCGCCCTGTTTCGAATGCAGGAAATTCACTTCAATTTCATAGGAAAGACAAAAAAAAAAAAAAAAGAATGGAAAAAAGTACGTATCAGTTCCAAAAGGGCCTAATTCTTTTTTTTTTTAACGAAAAGGCAAGAGCGCTGCTATTCATTAAGCGGGGAGAGAAAACATAGTTCAAGAGATACACCAACAAACAGAAAAAGAAACAACAGGGCAAGTGGCAAGCAAGCCACAAAAGGAAGAACAGACACAGCTAACGCAGGTAGTCGGAGATATCCGACCAAGCCAAGTCTGCAACCTGTCTAAAGGAACACTCCTTGTGATCAAAGACACGGGCATTCCTTTCCTTCCAGATGCGCCACCAGAAGGAGAAGAGGAAGCCCGCCCTAGTCTTTTTTTGCGTCTTGGAGCCAGAGGCCGTGAGGGCAGAGAACCAACCGCGCGCTCCTGTCATGTTGAAGTTCTTCAGATCATTTGGGAGGTCCAATCTAGCAGCTAAGTCAATCCAGGAAGCTTCTGTGAAGTTACATTCAGAAAGGAGGTGATCGGTGGTTTCTTCCATGCAATAGCACAGTGGACAAGTTGGATCATCAGACCAGCTGCGCTTGATGATATTGTCTGCCGTCAAGAGCTTACCTTGAATGGCCAGCCAAGCGAAGAATCTGCATTTAGTCTCAGTCTTAGCGTGCGCGTGCCAAAGGAAATAAGAAGAGAAAGGAACCGTGGCACTATAGAATTGCATGTTATATGCTGGGGACGCCGAGAACTTTCCATCTGCAGTCCAACTCCAGGATATGCTATCCTTTTCCTGCAACAAGGAAACATCTCTGAGTTGCTCAGAATCTTCTCCTCGCCACAGAAAGAAAGCTTCTCCTGAAGCGATCAATCTGCCGAGTAGCCCATTTAAGCCCTGTTCGGTTTGGAAAAAGTAGAAGGGGAATGGAGTGAAATGAGAGAGATTGAATCCGCATCTAGACAGTAATGGATTCATTCCTCCTCAAATCCACTTGGATTGGTGGACAACCGAACACGGCCTTAGGAAGTTTGAAGACCGACATGAAGTAAGTTGGCCTGACAGATAGAACAGATTTAACCAACACCTCTCTCCCTGAGTATGAGAGAAGGTTTCGTTTCCAACCCGGGAGACGGGCTGCAATCTTTTGGATCAAGGGTTGAAAAGCTGCCCGAGGAAGCTTTCTTGTGTGCAATGGCAAGCTCAGGTAGGTACATGGAAAGGAAGAAATTTTGTTACTAGGCCCAATTACATTCAGCATGTTCAGGTTGTGGCATCTGATTGGGTAAAACTCGGTTTTATCAAGATTAGTCACTAAACCTGAGGCCTCCCCGAAGGTCTATTAGGTCTGATAACGAGGGCTGCATTATCAGCGTAAAGTGACATTCTGAGACTCAAGATCAGCATCAAAGTTCTGTAGAAGGCCGATTTGCTGGGCATGCTTGAAAAGTCTGTGCAAGGGCTCAATCGCCAGGAGGAAGAGCATTGGCGATAAAAGGTCTCCCTAATGCACCCCTCTAACATGAAAAATTCTCTTACCGGGCTCGCCGTTGAGGAGGAAGGAAGAAGACGTCGTGCCCCAGAGCATCGACATCCAGTTCCTCCATCTTAGACCAAAACCCAAACGGGCCTGATTCACTCGAATGGAACACTTAATGGGCCTCTTTTGGTTTCGTGCATATAATTGAGGCCGGCCCAAACCAGTTGCTGCGTATGCCTGATGAGGAACGATCTGTGTGCGTGTGTGATGAGTTCCAAGCATTTCAGTGCGTGATTGGGTAGCTGCCCAGAAGCGTCCAAGCACTTCAGTTTCGAGCGACGGGGACCAAACATGTGTGGCGTCGCATTTCCGGAGCGATTCGCGGTAGGCGACGCACGTATATGCGTCATGGCCTTTTCTGTTTGAGCCCGAGCGATGGAGCACGCCCCGGCTAGCTTGATTGGTTATATACTCCTTCCGTCTTAGAAGTTTTTTTCTAGTTTTAGTTGACTACAACTCTAATCTATGATTCTGATAAATTTAGTTAAGATAATAATATAAATTATACTCTTTTCAGTGCAAAAAGAAGATCGTCTTGAGGTCAAACATTAAGAGAATATAAATTACAAATAAGTTTTAACTTGTTAAGTTTAGGAATATAAAAATTATATGATTAGATTTGTGTTGAAAAAGTATTCTCTCCGTTTTGTTTTATAAGGTGTTTTGAAACTAGGCACGAGAATTAAAAAAATTGAAAAAAGTGAGATGTTCTGAAAATGACGAGGAGAAAAATAGAGTGTAGATATATTTAGAAGAGAAAAAAAGTGTCTCGAGAAGTGACTTCTCAAGAATGACTTATAATTTGAAATATAATTTGAAAAAAAACTTGAGCAGTCTAGAATAACTTATAATTTAAAATGAAGAAAGTAGTTTCATAAAAGTATAAATATGTTCTTTTTCAACAAATATTTTTATAAAAAATAAAAGTCAAAGTTATATTTTTTAAAACCGTGTCATTGTTTAAAACGGCTTTCTTTGTGGATCGGAGGGAGTATATATTATGAAAGTATTTTTTTATGAATTTAAAAGTACAAATATTAGGTTTTATATTTAATCAATCTATTAAAAATCATTGATGAAAGATAAAGTCAATAAAAGATATACTGACCGGCAGTGCAGTGTCCTCCAATTTCACTTTGAGCCATGAACCGATTCATAACCAGAAGTAGGAGTACTAGCAAGCAGCTCTGAGGCCGCCATGAACTGAAAAGGCTTAATGCAGTTCTGTCAATTCAAGCAGCGAGCCCGATCTGAAACAAACAACTCGGCTGACCCAGTCGACGGGGGCTGGCGCGGCGGCGAAGATCGATGGAATCAATCAACAAGTTGCTGTGCGTGTGCACAGCAGCAACACCAGCATGATCGGATTGGTGGCCACCGTTTCCTAGTTGTTGCTCGCCTGCTCTGCACGCCAAGTAGCCTCCTGTCCCAAACATCTTGGCCCCGTCTACGTAGCACCAGCAGCACCGGCTGCTCGCTTGCTAGCTCGTCCTGACGACAAGCTGCCGGTGTACGACAAGTCGCAGGCCGGGACCGGATCGGACGGAGAGCGCGACGTACGCGGCTCGTCGGAATATTCGTCGCCCTGGAAGTCGGATGGAGCGGCATGGCTGGCTGGCTGGCCACTACTGCCGCAGGCATGGATTGGTGCTCCACCCCACCACCTGGTCCCGGCGGCTCTCTGTTTCTGTCTGGACAATGCAGCGCGCCAACTGCGTGGAGTACTGCAGCTAAACCACGCGTGGCGTTAATCTCTCTCTCGAGCTCGTCGATCTGCCCAGGCCGCGCAGCGCGAAGAACAGTGGCCAGTTTGTTTGTTGGTTGCTGTGGATCGGGGAATCGACCAAAAGTGAGATAATTAAGCCAAGACAAGTACATGCATTTCAGGTGCTTAACGACACGTGGATGTACATGCACCTCGAAAACATTCAGGGCTCTTTTGATCACAAGATTTTCGTAATAATTGTACAAATCAGTTTAATTTCAAAAAAAAACACAAAAATAATAAAAAAAAAAACAACTACAATGTTCGGAACCCGGCCTAATCTGCCCTTTTCTGTACGCGCGCGGGCGATGTTGATGTAACGCGAGATTTAGCCGGACGCAATTCATGGCGGATGGATGGATGCTCGATCACTGCGCGCGCTGCGCTCGCGTCCGACGACGCGCGGGTGCCTTTCGCCGTTCCGACCACAGAACGCCGGCCGATATTTTTTCTGCAGGTCGCTCGCAGCAGATCTGGATTTCTTTCTTTCTTCTCTTCGATCACCTCGCACCTTGAACAGGAAGAAAACCTTCAAGTTAGTTCTGTGTGCGGCGCCGCCCTCTGATTCGGAGCGTTTGACAAGGCGACAGAGCGCGGTCTCATCCTATCCGATGGATCGAGTGCGTTGTGCCGTGTATTAGCTGAAATTTGCTACTCCGACCACTAAGTACTTCCACGTGTGATTAGGTTCGTCAAAGCATGCATGATTGCCTGCGTCTGTGTGCATGTTTAGTCGAAGCTGCGTGTGAAACCGAAATGGGTACACGCTTTCTGAAATTTCTTCCTAGTTAAAGAGACACGCTTTTACGATAAAGTTTTCATCGCTAATTCTATACCGGAGCTTATTCATAACGACTGCTTCTGCATCGCTGTAAGCCACTATAACATCATGTATGTACACTTCTGTTTGACCAACGTCAACAAAGAAAAGAATTATACGTGAGCCTTAACATGTCAAATAGGACTTAAACAGAGTAATTATCCAACGGCGCGACCTCGGTGGATCAGCTCGCTGACTCGCTCCCTTTCACCGTCGAGCTCGCCTCAAGAAAGGTACTGTGCTGGCGTTTGAAGGGGGTGCTGAAAAGGACCTGACTCGGAGCCACCACCCCGCGCGCGGCCAAACAAAGCTCGCCATCCCTCCCACCGCGTCGATCGCAACAGGTGTCTGCGTCCGGCCATTAACGAGCCATTACGTGCTCTGCTGCTCCCTCTCGTCGCCCCTCCCTCCCTAGCTAGTCGCTCTGAGATCTGGGACGCGACGAGGACGAGAGGACGAGAGAGGTTAATTAGCGCAACAATTAGCAACCGAACCGAAGAGCAATCAGTGGCAGCTGCAGGCAGGAGGCCTTCTCCCCTGCACTGATACATCTCACTGTTTCTGGTGCGCCAATAAGATTAGCCTGCTGGTTGATGCTTCTGTTGAGCGTTGGACGTTTACCACAGCTGTGCTGTGAAAGCTACGGGTCAGTCGGCTGCCTGCCTTATCCGATTATCCGGTTTGGAGGCAGGTGGTTAGCGCCCCTGGGCTGAGTGGGCTCTCTCTCTCTCTCTATCTATCTATCTATCTTCAGGGTCATGCTTTCACATGACCTTGAGGAGAGGGCACCGTAACAAGTAGCCGTCAACAGGAGTGCCATGCTAATTAAGCAATAATAATAGTAGGAGGAGTAAAAGAACAAAAAGATTTTGTCGAAAGATACAAATGGATAAGGGCACATTTGAAACACACGAGACCTTCACAAGAATCTCACATGAACTTGATAAATGTGGTTCGGTTTACTTGAGGTTAGAAGTTGTGTGCTAGTAGTACTTTCCCATGGAGTTGGCTATAAAACTATGGAACGCGGCGTTTTTCCTGTTTCCTACTTTTTTTTAACTGATTCATATATGTAAAATTTCTATGTGTGAAATTCGTACGTTTCAAAGGGGGTCTTAGTGGTATTCTGAACTGAAAATTTAGGTTCATTCTTTTGTACCTGAAAAAATGGAGTAAACCCAAATTACCATCGCTTGGAGCCAATACGGAACACAAATTCATACTGCACAAATTATAGTTTATATAAGCTAAAATGATAATACCATGCATCCAAATCACTAATCCAAGAATTTGGGGTTTCAACTGAACCGTAGATATCTAGTCTGCTCGGTGCTCCCTTCTATTCTAATTCTCAGAGCCTGTTTGGAAAATGTTAGTACTAGTACAATTTAATTCTACGTACAATTTTTATTAAAAAAAATTGCATATACGGTTCAGGACCCAAAAAGGCGTGGGGGTCTTAGTCTGTTAAATCTGCTAGATCTTTATTTCCTTGGATATGATTATGATTTCCCGATGGCGAGGTGCTGTCCGCTGTGTAAATTCAGAGGATTCCAAATACTCACAAGTGGGCCGCGAGATCATGGGGATCTGTCAATGGGGACGTGCCCGTTGGCAAACCACTCGCGTCCTAGCTTGTTTTTGGCTCAGTCACTCCGGCGTATGGACAAATGCAGTTCTGATCAGTCCAGCAGCACATCAACTACGATTCGGTTCTATCTACGGATCTACCGGGCTATGCTTCAAGGGTAGATTCATCTGATGGCATGTAAAGAACAAAATTTGGGTTCGATGACAGATAAGGAAACTTGAAAGTTTTATGGCTTGAAGCCTTGAAGTGTATCATCCGATGGTAAATGAGAAAATCTTCTCTCAATTTATTTGTACGGTGTCATAAGTTCAATGTATAATTTCATGTTTCAAGAAACTAAAATATACTGCTTGTATAGTTATAAGGACGGTGCATTCAAACTAAACCACTGAATCCTCTACTCGAAGACACCAAGACCACCCACAGTGGTGCCAGTGCCTCAACCATTATGTCACTCATCAGGAGCTTCGGTACCTGGTTTTGCTTTTTCCTCCACAACCAATGCATCGAACCAAAAGTTTGTTATAGTTTAGCATTTGGCAGTGGGTTCCTGTGCATTCATCGATGTCCCATTTTTCCATCAAAGCACCGATACCTGCAATAGTTTTCTCTGTTGCGGTTCCAAGCACCGACCACTGCGTATGGATTAAGGACTCGTTGGGTTGCATGAAAAAATTTGAATCTTACATTTTCTTATGGGATATTTCTATGAAATTACTGCGTTGAAAAAAGAGACCTGAAGTGTGAGAAAGGCAAATTCAAAGAACATTGACATATTTAAGTCTCACCTCGTCAGTTTTATAAATGCATAAATTATACGAAAAAGTTGCACCATTATTATTGTGTAAAGTGGTCACCCCATCATGCAGATGTGAAGCGATCAGGTCGTGTGTTGGCCATAGTCCACCCTTTTTACTGTGTGATAACGCGTGTGGCCCGAGTTTTGGTATGAGCCTCGTGACTTGTCTGGTGTGCACGTGGCGCTTCCTCAGCCGCTATTTTCCCCTCCATCTCAAACGTGAAGCGCTGTGGCTCGTTTCGCTGCAAGGTGGGGCCACGAAGAGAAAAAGACTGGCTGCCCTGTAGCGAGCCTGGTTTTTTTGGGGCCACCAACCTGGGTTTCATGTGCATGACAAGGATATATACAACACTCACATTTTCTCTGTATTTAACTATTAATTTTCTCATTGAAAAATTGACATTTCTAGACCAATTCTTTCGGATTTTCTCTTCTTCTTCTGCTGATCGGTTTATATGAAATTTCATTGACATATCAATCCATTACTAAGTCTGTCAACTTTTAACTTGCATTGTCTTGATCAGTTTAGAACGCGTTAATTTCACAGAAATTTTGTAAAAATTTTATAAAAATCACTTTAATTTAAAAAAACAAAGAAAAGAAAAATATCTTGAAACGGGCCTTAAGATTTTCTCTTTGTCGATCTGTCATCGTATCTGAAACCGTGGGCTGGAACACCGGATGGATGGATGGATGGATTGAGTCGGGCGTCGTTCTCAGGTTAGTTGAGCTCTAATTGAGTGATTCACGGTGTATCTGTTTTGAGGAAACGATTGCATCAATGGTGACTAGGATCTTTGCAGAAAGCAAATCGATGACTGGTTCCAACTCCAAGCGTAGGGTTACTGTCCAAAGTCATTTGTACTGCAACAGTCTTCCTATCTCTCACTCTCTCCATATGCGCTGCGAATGGTCGCAGAAATACTGTGTTGTGATGCCTCTGCAGTTTTGGAGATAATGAATTGATGAGTGAGAGATTAACTTTATTGAGTAATTATCTTTACTTTTAGAGAATCACAAATTCTTTAACACAAACATACTGGAAATTTTTCGAAAGAAATTTATTTTTTGTGCTCGAAGAGAAAAGTCCCTGTACGCCGTGAGAAGCTTTTAGATATCTTTTTGGCCGCCTGTCATATGCCCTCTCTCTTTCCTTTCTTCCCCCCTTCCTCCCCTATAAATCTGTCAACCTCTATCAGTCGCGCAGAGAGAGAGAGAGAGAGAGAGAGAGAGAGAAAGGGACAGAGGAGAGAGAGAGAGAGATGCTAACTCATGAACTGCTCTGATGCATGCGGCAGCCATAAGCATTACTATTAGGTGCTGCTTCTCCTCTTGTTCAGTGTTTTATTGGAAAGAATCCTGTTGTTAAGTGTCTTCCTTCCCCCTGCCTTTCGGATGTGTTGATGATTGGTTGTTAGCTGCATCTTCTGAGTTTTTTTTTCAATCTTTCTTCTCTTTGCCTCTTTCTGTACTTCGGATGATTATTTGCTTGTTTTCCATACAAGATGGCAAGCATTTCTTTGTTCTTTCAGGCCAAGGGACTGGCTGTGACATTTG
>BCLH01000210.1:223213-235153 GCA_001602315.1 Zoysia pacifica
TGAGTTTCTTTACTCGTCTTCTAATGGGCCAGCAACGGCAAACGATATTTATGAATGTGACCACGCATGAAAATCCTTCAAATCTGTTCAAACTTGTAAAAATTCTTCAAGTTTGGTTGGCTTTTACATCCAAAAGGATGTGTAGATGAGTATATGCCTGAGTTGCTTGCCCACTGGTGAGCTATGGAGGCTGGAGCAATTCTTGCATGCTACTTTGTATGCTGCCAGTTGTTGTTATCCAAAACGAGTGAGCTGCTTGTTGCTCGTGAAGCAAAACCTGCACATTTTCTTTCCATTTTTTTTACTAATTAGTAATTTCTGTGCAGCTGAAGCGTTGTTATTTTATTTCTTCTTAATTCAGGGTTCATGGCTGAAGTGTTTTTTCCCGGTCTCTCATCAGCAGCTCATGTAGTACTTTTTGCAGGGTTTCATGCAGGGGAAAGCAGCTGGTTTCTGCTGCCTGATAGCCGCCGGAACCCGCGAAGCGTCCACGAGCAGCGTCGTCGGATAAGGCAGCCGGCACGGCAATGCCGGCTCCCCTTGTCCCTTATCCAAGTCCTCCTGTGTCATTTACACCACCGAATGGTAATCTCTTTATTCAATAAGAACTGCAGTGCAGTTAATTTTAGTGTTTTGTGGTGCTAATTGGGTAGCAAAACGGATGTGTGGTATTATCAAAAGGTGTGCATACAGTCAACAGAGTTTCTGGTTCAGAATTAGAAGAAGTTTCTTCTGCTCGTAAAATTTTGGGAAGTTCTTGTAGGAAAAGATATGCTAAAGAAATGCATGATTGAACCATGGAAGTTTCTCTGCTTATTCTGGGGTTGCTGCCAGAAAATGGCCATCTGAAAGGAAAGTCTTAGTGCTAATGACTGAAGTTGCAGGCACTGAACGTTTATTGTTGACCTGCACATTTCAGGGGCGCAAAGCCAGCTTGTCTGCACCGGTTGCCGGAATCTTCTCATGTTTCCAGCCGGAGCAACATCGGTATGCTGCGCAGTTTGCAGTACTGTCACCGCCGTGCCAGCTCCAGGTATGCTCATCAGTCACTCCTCTCAATTTTCTATGAAGAACTGAACATTTGGCTCCATTTTGTGAATTAATTATCACTAGTGAAGTCTATTCCGTTTGATACTGGCTAGATAAGTAGCCCCTCTGTTCTTTAATTGTTGTCGCCATTGACTTTTAACATCAATTTTGATCATTCGTTTTATTCAAAAAATAAATTCAAATTTATAAAAATTTAAAGTGTGATTAAAATACTTTTAATAATAAAGTGAATTATAACAAAATATATGATATTCATCAAACTCTTTTGAATATGATGAATAGTCAAAGTTGAAGTCAGAAGTCAATGACGACAACAATTAAAGAACGGAGGGAGTGGCAGTTACTACATTTTACAGACATTTTCTGAGTTCTTCAGTTTCAGAGATCTTTTCTTTGAGCCATTGTATCAATAAGCTACTAATGCAGTAATATAAGTCGCCTTGCAATGAAATATTTTCTGAGCAGATCTTCCACCTGCATTTGGTGTAGGAACTGAGATGGCGCAGTTAGTTTGCGGAGGATGCCACACACTCCTGATGTACATACGTGGCGCAACAAGTGTACAATGTTCTTGTTGCCACACCGTTAACCTGGCTATGGAAGGTACACCAACCAAGCTGTTACTACTTCGGTTCCAAAATATAAGCATTTTTAAGTTTGGATAAGGTCAAAATCTTTTAACTTCTATTAATAATATTTAAAAAATTACATAATTTTTAATGTAAAAATGTAATTTTTATGAAAATTTATTTAATGATGAATCTAAAAAAATATAATTTTTATATGATAAAATATTATTAATCATATATTATTAGTGGTCAAAGTGTTAAAAGTTTGACTTTGACTAAACTTAGAAATGCTTATATTTTGGAACAGAGGGAGTATTATTATTCCTCCTCCTCTCCCTGAGTTGCCAGTATATTCTGTGGTTTTGATTCCTGTATGCCAGATTTCCCTTCTGAAAAGAATATATTCTGTGGTTGGAATCTGCTGATAACGTTTAACATCATAGACTTGGCTTGTCTTGAAGTCACATTCATAAAAAGTCCGCTTATTGTTCAGAAAGCTAAGAAAAAGTTTTGGCAGGGACGGGGTGTCCTAGAATCACCCAGGTTGCTGAATATCAGTCTGCCAACTACAATCCTGAAATTAGCAATCATTTTGTAATGATACCATATACCCATTACGATCAAAAGGAAACTCAATAACATCACATTGATAAGTTCTGTGATTGATTGTTCAGAGTGTTAATATGATGCAAGTGCTCCTCTAGTCTTTGAAATATGTGAATTGTACATGATCTGTATTTTCTGTCTCAGCAAATCAAGTAGCGCATGTAAATTGCGGAAACTGCCGTATGCTGCTCATGTACCAGTATGGTGCTAGGTCTGTCAAATGTGCAGTCTGCAATTTTGTGACATCAGTTGGGGTAAGGATCAATTTTAACTTCGCAGATTCTATGAAGTTAGCATCTTGCAGCTATTACTAGAATGCAAATTGAATAGCATTTGAGAGGTAACCCATTTTGCTCTCACAGGCCTTACCTGGTGCAGAGCAGAAACCAAGCACCTCAAGCTCCTGAAAGTACTGATACCACCACTGTAGGCAGCTTCTGAAGGATGCTTAGAGCACATGTATAGAGTTCTTTCCTGAAGCAATTTTTTTCCTTGATCTCCCTTCTCCCAGTTTCTTCTTGCATTCCTTCACTGGACCCAAGCACGCTCTTGGAATAAATGAGAGTTTTGGAAGTAACTAGCGCTCAACTTCGTCGACTTGTCTGTAAAACTGAATGAGACATACATGAACCTATGATGTTTATGCATTTCTAAATGTTGATTGTGAATTGTGATTGGCCTTCTACCCCGCAAAAGTACTTATTTTCATCCATACTTTCTGAAGAGTCTGTTTCTCTATAGTATATGCCATGTTCTAATTCTTGAACTGAACTGAAAACACTGGTGCCTGCACGTAAAAGCATCGACAATGCTGATTGCTGTCATTGAAACCTGCAATTTGACAAGAAGCATGGCCTCCATATGCTTTGATCAGTAGGTGCATGATACTCCAACAGTTGCTTGCCGGTACACTTGTCGGATCGATTGCCCGGGCACGGGTTGTTCGAAAATCATACAGCTATCAGTGCAGGTTTTGAACCCTCTCACAGCGACAGCAGGTAGTGACGCCATGTGGTGCGTTTCAGCTCTGAAGCGCCGAAAAGTCTTCAGAGTTTAGTGAACCAGGTTGATAAGGACTTCAGTGTGTGATGGCCGATTCAATTATTGGGTCGTCAAAATTCAGAGAAAATTATGCAAATAGTTCAGAGGACAACCATACAATGATAAAGCCTAGGCTAGGCGGTGTTCAGTCGAGTCGACAGTACAGTAGCAGCGGTTAGGGAACAGACACAGCGAAGCAACGTTACTGTGCATCACTTTTCCACACCAATCAATGTTGTTTTGAAAACCAAATATATATATATATATATATTTTTGATCCAGACATACATCGAAAGATCTAATCTGGAAGATGACTGGTTTCTGTCAATGGAGTACCACACATACATGCTTCAATGGTCTATAAAAAAGGAACCTTTTTAGTTTTTGGGCCAGGTGAACAGAATTGATTTTCAGTTTCAGTGACTCCATCACCAATGCTATGTTCAATTATTGCGAGACATGGCAGCATCTCCAAATGTGCATAAATATCCGACATTATGACTTTGATGCAACAAACATGTCAGGTTCAAACGCAGTTGTAATATAACGAACGCTTCATAGACAATTGTAACATTATCTTTGGTAACAAAATTAGGTTCACTATTTATAACAAAGCCCCGAAGGATACAGGCAAATGTGAATATCTCCACATTCCACACAGACGGACAACATCAGATCAACCAGCCACATGCTATCTGGGAGTTGATGTAATTGCAAAAGTCAGTAAAAACTCGCCACTACTGACTAAGCTGAACCAAGCTTCAGAGAATTGTGCATCGGTTTCGTTGTTCTGCAGGAGATATCGTGGCTTGTTGAAACCTGTTTGGATCAAAGTTATCCACCCCATACTGCCACAATACAAGATATAATAAGTACATGGAAAAGAATGAAACAACATGAGTACAATGCAAGGTTGAAAAGGATAGTATGCCTTCTCTCTGAGTCTCTGACTCCAAGCGTCATTCCGGATTGGGCGGTAGTCAAGATTAGGCACCTGAGGATTTGTACCAGCTTGCTGTTGATTCACCAATGGCTGCCGTAGTCCAGTTTGTCCAGATGTTCGGCTGATATACTCATCATCACTGTCATAATCAGCTTGATTGCCTGACTGTACTATGATAGCTACAGTAAACAACAATGCCTGCAAGAGAATATCGGAGATGAAATACCTGCTTTATTTCTTCTTAATGCAATGATACACAGTTCTCTTACATATTCAAGAAAAAAAAAATGGCTCAATTTACTCCCCCCAAATAATTCAAGTTGGTGCAATAAACCCCCAACCAAAGTTTCTATTTTTCTTTCTTGCATATAAGTTGAATTTGAAGCTTAAATTTTGCAGGATAATATCTACAAAACAACCTATGTTAAAACAATTATAACATATTTTTCATACATTTTCATAATGGATAGCAATTAATGACACATGCATACAAATAACATCAAAGAATATGTTATAAATATTTTAACATACTTTTGTATGTGAGCTATCACCATGCAAAGTTTGACTTTCAAACTCAAACTGTACGTTGAGAAACAAAAAAAAAAAGAAATTTATTGGGTTAATAGCTAATATTATCTATACCCTTATTTGGCTGACCTTTTACTATTCATTGTAACTTTATTTAAAAAAAAAACCTACTCATTGTAACAAGTTTATAGTAGATAATGTAGGATATTACGTAAAACAAGCTTAATAAAAAGAAGTATACAAAATGTTCTGAACCCTAAATAATCCTAACAAATGACATCGAGAAATCCAAAATCTACAGTTGTTTCACTATTACCTCAAATATAACAGCCCCAAGTGCAACCCATTTTACAATTCTCCAGTTCTCCTTTAAAAAGTTGTACATCATGTCAAAGTTACCAGTTCTGTCATCTGGAATCACCTGCAAAATTTTAAAAAATAAGAAGACAAATTCAAAGAGAATGAATCATGCCCAGAACACTCAATACTAGGCTTACTTCTTTCCAGCTATGGTTGAAGAAAATGAAGCCCCCAGCAGCAAGCTCAACCAGTATGAACAAAATAATAAGGAATGAGTACTGTTTGAAATGTTAAGGAAGGCATGACACGCAACTATGTAAGGGCTTATGATTCTAATGGAGAGTGGGATAAAAAAATAAGAAAGCATACAAAGATATATATGATATTTTTTAACAAATAAACAAAATTGAAGCTCCAACCGAATATAAAGTGTTATGCCATGCATAAACAAATATTACAACATTTTTATTTTCCTTGAGTATATGAATTCATATAATCATATTGGTGATTAATGATCAACATGATTGAGAATTTGCTACACTGAACACTATTACTTGATAGTTAAAGCCACAGAAACATAAATCAAATCTGTATAGGTGGAAACCAACATCTCGTGATATTGTGTCGATAAATATTGCTCTAAATTGGTGTGGATACAATATATAAGCAGCATCCATTCCTAGCTCCAGCACAACCAAAGATTGATGTGATAAAGAGTAAAATACCAACACCAATAAATGTGAAAATAAACCTGCAAAAGATGAAGAAAAAAATGAAAAACGGTTGTGAAATGAAAAGTCTAAATATGACACGCAACCATAGTGCTAACTCATAAATGTGGTGGAATTTATCGCATGACCACTCACATATGCAGTGCACCAGCAGAATACTGTGAATCATAAGGCTTATTAAGAGGTAGCCATGCAAGCAAGGGGTGTAAAATAAGAGCCATGAGGATAACCTCCAGACCTCTTTAGTTCAAAAAAATGAACTAAGTTTTCATAAAACCCCCCACTTTTGAAAACATAGTTCATTTTTTGTATTAATGAGGTTCATAGATAACCTTAGGTGCACCTATTTACACCCCTAATGCAAACTCCTTGCAGGAGCAACCCTGTTGAGCTTATGCTGTCATTATAAGAAGCAATTTTTTTTTTCACCGTACATCAGTTCCAGAAAGTTGAAAGAATACATTTTTCCTCAAAAAATGTTGATGCTAACATTCCCTATACAGCAAGCAAATTCCATAGCTAAGAATAACTAATGGTATTAAATGCAGAAAAGGAAAGGAAGATCTGTACTGTACTTCAACATACTAAGGCGGCGTTTGGTAATTGGGAAATGAGAGGTGGGTTTGGGATTGGAAAATAAATGAAAGGTTAATATTGAATGAGATGAAGAAATGAAGAGTCCAGATCTTCTCCTCTGTTTTCTTTTCCCAAACCCAGTGTCGCCAAACGGCACCTAAAGTCATTTTCCACTAGATGATTTGAAATGGAACATTAATTAAGTGGCATGTTCCCGCAATTGGCTGAAAGAACATGTAGGGCGTTAAGCAAATGAGGTGCCCATGCCTTTCTTAATAATCCAGATGTTGCATGCGGTGTCGTGAATAAATCAACGATCCTAGCTGCACTGAGATAGGAAGACCAGGAGGAGAGATCACGCACCAGGCACTGGAGAGCCTGTCCGATGTTCCGTCAGACAGGGATAGATCAACAAGAAGCAGCAATGGCCTCCCGAGCCGCACCAGCTCGTCGCCGGGAGCAACAGCCACTGGCGACGGCGACGGCGACGAAGTGGACGGAGATGGGGGCAACGGTGACGGAGGAGACGGCGATGGGGGCACCGGTGACGGCGACGGGGGCAGCGGCGGCGGCGGAGTCGGCAGCACCTGCAGCCACATCACGAGCAGGTAGACACCGTAGCCCACCATGGCCAACCCGATCGCCATGACTACGAGGTTGAGCAGCTTGAGGACCCATTCGAAGAAGCCTCTGCAAGCGGCCATGACCGAGCGCGCGCGCAGGCTAGTTTCACCTCACGCCGGAATCTCCACGGCCCGGCGCATCAAAGACGGTGGTGGCGGATTAGGGGGGAAAGGGGGCGCCTTTGGTCGACTCGGCTGCGGAGCTGGGGGGGTTCTCGATCGGTTTGGAAGCGGAGAAGGCTGAGCAGGACGGGGGATTGCCTAGAGGGGAAGGAAGGATGAGTGGATTGGGAACTGGAAACTCGTCGGGTTCTTGGTCGATCGGAGGGGAGATGGACGTGGCTAGCAACGTGGCGCACGTGCACGATTCTCCTTGTTTTTCCCGGGGACTGCGACGAAGAGTTAAATAAAACTAATGAAGAGTTACAGTCAAAGTAATTCAGCAAAAGTTAACGCTTTCTTTATTTTTTGTAGCAACATCCCCTGGAAAAATAAGTAGAATATTTGTTACATTTCACGAGCGATATATGTATGCGTGCACGGCATTTTCAGCAAATTTATGCAATCCACGAATGAATTATACCGAGATTTAGATTGCTATTTCCGGAACTAGTTTACATTGCGGCTCGATTAAAGGTTACCAGAACCTTGACACGTTAAGTTTCAGCTTACGTGCATCGCCAAATAAAAAAAAAGTTTCAGCTTACGTGAGACGAGGCACCGCCCATTGCTGCTCGTTCTCAAGCGATTTCGAAATAAGGGCGTAGCAGCTGAAAATAGAATGTCCTGATCTGAACTTCCTTACCAATATAGAATTGTTTCTGGGGGTGACACGGGCGGCTCTAGAAAATGTAGCCCACTGAGTCACGATCCCAAGTGTCTCCAATCCATCGTTCCATCGTTCCAAATATAACTATTTTTAAATTTAGATAAGATCAATATTTTTTAATTTTTATTAATAATATCTAAAAAATTACATAAATTTTAATATAAAAAATAATTTTTATAAAAATTTATTTAATGATAAATTCAAATATAATTTTTATATGATAAAATATTATTAATTATATATTATTAGTGATCAAAGTGATAAAGCTTTAACTTTGACTAAATTTAAAAATACTTATATTTTTGTATTTTAAAACGAAGAGAGTACATAAAACAAAGAACTCAGCTTCATTTCTTTAATTAATTGAAAGGATCAGTCAACAAGATAAACAAAATCAACCAGTGGCCTGATGTTCATGGAACACAGAGGAGCATGAGCTACTCCGTGCCCACTTGCTTGTTTCTCATGTGTTTAATACTCCTCCTTTCCTTCAGTTTGAACCAATTTCTGATTCTGAATTCAATTGAAAATGATGATCTATTGTATTGTATAGTACTCCCTCCGTGGCAATAGAAGTTTATTTCTAAGTTTTGTTGACTACAATTTTAATCAATAATTTTTATAAATTCGGTTAAATTTAAAACCTAGTATTTGTTTTTTTTAATTTATAAAAAAATATTTTCATAATATGTATAATTTATATTATTAAAAATAGCTAAATTTACCAAAATTATTGATCAAAGTCATAGTCAACAAAACCTATAAATAAACTTCTATTTGTGTCCTTCGGCTGTCGTCCCTCTGATTCAGTAGAGCTAGCAATGAATCTTTTTTTTTTTTCCCTGACAACTTCCGAAAGAGACGCATCAGTGATTCAGCACCTGAATTATAACGTGATGGGTCACAGAATAGTTTGAAATATATACTACTGCTTATTGACAGAAATAGCAAGACAGACCAGAAGCATGCATGTCTGCTGTATCCCATTCAGAATTTGTTGATTTATAAAGAGTGCAGTGCAACTATGCAACACTTCAATTTAAGCATTGATTGATCACGATAGGTTCCAACACAAATGGTGATACTTCGCAATTTGCTCCACCTATGTCCAAACTTTCAAGTTTACATTGAAATCAGGATAGAAGTAACCAAAACGATAGAATTCACAGCAACCTCTCTTAGTTGTTTCTACCAACATATTTTGAGCAAGAAAATCATAACAGTTGATACAACACTAAATTGGGGGCATAGACAGACTACATCATATTCTTTTTAAGGATTTTCCATGTATTTCGTGGTCCAAACTGAAGGTGATGGAAGTATGAAGGGTAACATAATAATACTTGATACCACCCCTTAACAAAACATAGGGAAGTTTATGCAGCTCAATTACATTTTGCCCAAGGAATGCGCCTAGTAGCTCTTTCTCCTTGGTAGTTCCTTATGATATCAATCCCTTGTATAGAAACCATATACACTTTAAATAAAAAGTAGGTGCTGCCTCTGTTTTTCAGATCTTTGCAATCCTTACCAAAACTACACCAAGTTACATTGGCCTTAAAAGTTACTACATTTGTTGTCTTTGAATCCATGAGTAGCAGAGTGCTTTATTCCATAATTTTACTTATACTTCAACAATATGGATGATGAAAATGGAACCACCAAGCATGTACTTCTGCGGCATATTTAGATTACATCCTTTAGTTTCAGCAACTAGGCAATTTAATGGATCCTGGGCTATTTCTTCCTGCCGTGAGGTCTGTCATGCTAGAAGAAAGCTGGGATATGCACTCTGTTACTCAGAAAAAAAAAAAAAAACTAGCACAATATATTGGCAAGTTGAAGAGTTTCAGACTGTCCGATCAGCTAATCTAATGTATGCCAGTGATCCTAGATATCTTCAGCAGGTCCCGTATTCATGTCTATGACGACTACAGAGCTACCTGATTCATAGAGAATACACCATGCCAAATCTCAAAATGAAAATGAAGCTTCAGCATATAAAAGGAATTGTTTCTAGGGATAAGTCTAGACAACCCCTCAACTATGAGGGTGGGTGCACTTCACCCTCCAACCTTTAAAACCGAATACTTAACCCCCCGAAGTATTGAAAACCGTTTAAATAACCCCCTGAGCAGTTTTAGAGGTGGTTTTACTGTTATGGGCCCACACGTCAGTTTGAAATAATTCTATTTTAACCCTCAACCATCAATGGTGGTCTACTTCATCCTTCAAACATAAAAATCAGATTTTAACCTCATAAAGTATTGCAAATTATTTAGACAACACATAAATTATTTAGACAGATTTTAATACTTCAGGGGGTTAAAAGTCCAATTTTTAAAGTTTAGGGTGTGAAGTAGACTTTGAGGGGGGTGAAAGACTTATTTCAAATTGACGTGTGGGCCCGTAAACAGTAAAACCACCTCTAAAACAGCTCAAGGGGTTATTTAAAAGGTTTTCAATATTTCGAGGGGTTAAGTATCCGGTTTTAAAGGTTGGGGGGTAAAGTGCACCCACCCTCATAGTTGAGGGGGTTGTCTAAACTTATCCCTTGTTTCTAAGGTTTCAGACTTCTAAAAAAAAATTTGCTAAGACTTACCCACATAACAGTAAACTTTTAAATCTCATCCAAACAATTAACTAAACAACATATTGGTGTCAATGTCATTACATGATTTCTCTTAAGTCACAATAAGAGCAGGATAGCAATCTCACCATTTCAGAATTTACAGGCAATCATTCTCCTATGATGCTGCCTCGGATGCCCCTTTGCTGCTTCGGAAGTCTCGCTTGAGCTCAGTGACCCTCTTCATGCAGGCGGCCTTCGTCTTCCCGGGCACAGCAGCAGCCACCTTTTCCCACCTCATTGCCGTATCCTTGGGGAACTCCTTGAGCGCGTTCAGCAGCGCCCTATCATCTCCAGTACTCCAATCGGAATCTGCACCTCCGGTATTGCCACCTGCATCGACAGCCTCGGCCCTCGGGTCAAGCGGCTTCCGCTTTCGCAGGAACTGCTCGAACGAACCCCCGGCGGACACAGCGGCACCGGACTTCGCTGCGTGGATGACACTCTCCGGCCTGCGACGGCCGCCGAACGCAGCAGCGATCTTCTCCCAGCGCTGGGGCTCCCCAGCAGGGTGCTTCACCATCTGCCGTCGGAGGAGCTCCAGCTCTTGGTCGGTCCACTCGCCGTCGTCCCCCTCCTCCTCCTTCTCACAGCCGTCTGCGACCGCCGCAGCCTCCCGCAGCGGCTGCAGCGATGCAGCCGGTTGGACGGGAGCCGTGATCGGATCTGAGAGCTTCGGCTGCGGTGCGGTTGGGTTCTGCCGACGACCACGGCGGGGAGCGGGTACGGGATCTGATATGGGTTCTTGGGCCGGTTCTGGGGCGGGGATGAGGCGGCCGCGTCCGACGGAGATGTCGCTGCCAGTGGCGGAAGAGGGCGCGAAGGGGGCGAGGAGGAGAGAGGCGGCAATCCAGATAAGCATGGAGGAGAAGACCTGGTAAGCCGCGGGGAGGTAGTACGCGGCGGCGATGAGGAGGACGGCCGCCGCGGCGCAGGCGGCGGCGTGGGGAAGAGTGGGGGACGATTTGCCGGTGGCGGTGGAAGAAGAGGGTGTGGAGTTGGCGCCGGAATGGACGACGCGGGCGCGCGGCTGGTAGTCCCATTCGTCGATGAATTCCATGGTCGCCGCTGGTGCGCGAGGTCTGGGATCGCCGAAGTCAGGCGACGTGAAGTAGGAGTACCGTAGAAGGCGTGAGGAATGGTCCTGGGAAATGATGGTTAGGAATGGAAAATGACGGTTAGGAGTACTTAGTAGATTGGAAAATGAAGGAAAGATATTAAATAATTCATTTAGTTTTAAAATATTAATACTATTAATTTTTAAAATCGATCGTTCATTTTATAAAAATATAACAAATATTATATATTTTATAATTTAGTTTATTATTAAAGATATTTGAATTTTTTTTTACCTATTTAAACATATTTTCGAATAAGATAAATGGTCAAATATGATGTTAAAATATATAATGTCAATATTGCAAAGTCTGAAGGAGTAATATTTAGTAAAAATGAAAAAAAAACTTTAATACAAACTCATAAGAATTGAAGGTATTGTTCAGCAAAGGAGAAATG